>JABCPV010000520.1:0-17427 GCA_016584345.1 Suillus ampliporus | reverse complement strand
ACATCGTTGTACGTGCCATCCATTACCAGTCTGTGTCATCCATCCGTCATCCGTCCCGTCCGTGTCACCCACGGACCCATCGTATTACCTTTCTCTAGCTTGCGCATCCGCCGCACCGTCCTGTCCGGTCCGTCCGTCGTCGTCCTCACTGGTGAGTACCATTATGCTCGATATACCACTAAACATGTCAATATCCCTTACCCTATACACGCGCGCGCTTCCGTAGTCAAAGCGGACCCTTATCGCACGACCCAGACCCGGTCATATTAACTTAGGGTTCGTCGGATCCCGATCCTATATATATACAAAACAACTACCTATGTAGATTTTTACCTTTTGTTATCGATCCCATCATTCCCCGCTTCGAGAGTACTTCTCTAGTACTCCACTCACTGTTTCCTAGACTCTGAATCTATTGTTGATCACCTCGAGTCCATCCGTCTATCGTCCGTCCGTCGTCCGTCTGTCATCCGTCTGACTAGGAGCAAGTTACCAATTGAAACCTGGTCCGACTTCGCCCCAGTTTTCGTCTTTATAGGCTCGTAGTTCGTTCTCCTTCTCGTTATCTTGTCCGTGTGCTTTCTGCGATCAACCCGCTTTTTCTCGCGCGTTGTTCCCGCGCCCGTCCGCACTTACGCACTTGCGGATTCCTCATCCTATCAAGGATAGGATCGACTCGGGTCGTTAGACAGAGTCTAGTCTTTGCATCTCCTCGCATTTATCGAGGATCGCTGCCCAGTAGCAATCCCCTTAGGACGAGTTCAAAACCCTCGGACCATAGGAACATATGACTACCCTTAGCATCCATATTTCCTCACCCACACCGCCCCTTTCCAGTGCTCCCTGGTGCTTCCCAGTGCTCCCTGGTGCTTCTTAAACACATGTATCTATATCGGGGCTGAGATCTCCATATTCCTATGTTCTGCGTGCTATTTTAAACCTGCGTATTGAGTGTTCCTGGAAGTACTACCTTCTGTGTTCCTGAGAATCATACCCATACCCTAAAACACCAAAAAAAGTGAATCTGACGGATAGCAAAACATATCAATATTGTTCCTTTAGATAATACTGACACCACTGAGATAGCAAAAACATATGCAAAAAACGTCCTATGTGGGTGAAACGTCCGAAGAGGAAGCAACAAGACCAGGCACGATGCTCCAGATGGAGATGCATCGTGTACGCATTGCTTGACAGATGGCTGGCTGCCGATGGGCATATGCACTCGCCCCTTTGTTCTCCATCTCATCTAGCCAGGTCCTTGGGGTAGCGCGGTCCTCCCACCAATCCGTTTGCCACTCCAAGAAGGCAGACACCCACCGCATTTCCTCCTGGAGGAGCTCGACCTCCTCAGACCATCGACTGGCCCGTGCGCGCGCCTTACACCATTCTATACGCATCGCTAGAAAACCCTCGACTTAGAAGGGCCCAAACTTGCTTGAATAGACCACTCACCATTGGATAGTTCTTCTCGCCCAGCGCCATGGTATTGCTTCCATATCCATGAGATAGCCACCAGTCTCCGTCCCTCAGTCTGGGATTCACTGGCTGCTTGCTCTTCCGTCATTCCCCGTATATCCTCTTTCTCCAGCTTTGGGAACTGGTTCATCCACTCTACCTCCAAGAGCACCTTAGCCAGAACTTCAAGTGCACTCCAAGCAATGTTATACTTGGTCGCGGCAGCATCGATCTTCTTTTGGACGGTGTCGATGATACCTCGCGACCGCGTGTGAGCATGCTGTCCCCTAATCCAATCTCTCTTGAATCCTGTAAGGTGGCGCTTGAGACGTAAATTTTGACGAAGTTCATGCAAGGCCTCGTGAGCCTGAGCAACGCGGAGCTGCCACTCAATCCGTGTGAGGTTGGTATCGCAATGCATGGGTAGTTTGAGAACTGCAGAAGGTAGCCACAACTTGACGTTATGGACTGCTTCTTCCTCAGACTCAGGGCCCAAGTCGTCGGTCTCTCGCAGTCGCGCAACATACGGCATATAGAGAGTTTGGATTTTCACCCAGTGCTCCAGTTGGCGGTGCAAAGTATTTGTCCACTGCTGTAAGGCCGAAAGCTGGATATCAGTGGAGTGCATACCAACAACTGCCTTATCAGTGGCAAGGTGGCATCTAATAAATCATTGATTAGTTGTGTTTCCGTCCATGTAATGAACATTGTACTCACTGCTGCGCCTCCAGATCCGTTCCAGCTGCTATTAAGACACTCGGTGACACTTCAGCATGCAAGGAGACATCCAAGCCACGTTTGAGCTGATCCGCTTCAGCTTGCGAGAGTTCAAGGCAAACAGAAGCTTGAGTCACAGGGACAGCAGCCGATTTGAATGGATTAGGTTTGGACCAGTCAGCCTCCCATTCTTCCACCATTTGACGCTATGATGTAAGGCTCTCTGTCGGAATGGCCTCCTCAAAGTCCCCCAGGTCCAACACATGTTGGTCCCACTGAGGGATAGCTTCCTTCAACTTTTGCAAGAGAAAGGGCCCTGTCAGAGAGGTCAGATACTAGGGAATATTAGAAATCAAGCGGGCATACCGAAGTTGCAGACCTTGCGCCAATTCCAATCACTGAAATGGTCATCAAGGGTATCCTGCCTCGAGCCAGGGCCCATCTCACGGGTACTGGTTGCCACAGGATTAATATTTGACCATGCTCTCTCCGGTGCTTCCCCATCCGTTCTGGCCATGCCTTTAATGAGATTGAACAAGAAGGTGGTTTGACAAGCGGGAATGTGTGCTGGGAGGTGGAACTTGGGCACGAGGAATGTGATCGTCTTGCCGCCAGGAGAAAAATGAAGCTTCGAAGGATAGTGTGACATGCGTGTCCAGAGGTGTTTGCTCCACTGACACGCAATGTTGTATGATATATTAAAGACCGCGAGGTCACTGGAATGTGTCAACATCGAGAAAATTAAAAAGTCCATGTTCACGTATCTGATAATTCATTAGTGAGCGTGAGTAGAATACAAACAATACTCACTTCTCGCCCTTTTGGAGATCTCCGACGGCAGACGGCCGCTTGAAGTTGTGCCTCGCACAGACGACAGCGCCAATGCCTGTCGCTGCGAGGCCATGCACATTCTTGGAATCTGCCAAGTTCACCGCATTGTGGCTAGCACAAGAGCTTTTCTAAAAGGTAGAGTTAGAACTCCAATAGAATCAACGAGACCATTACACCTTACCTCTTGAGTTTGTCCAGCATGCTCGGCCAACAGCCCTTTGAAGCCCGATTCCTCCATGAAATATGCCCACCCCTTGCTCAGGCTCAGATCCACTTCTTCGGACGACTTATTACAGTGGCACATTCGGAAGTTTGCATCAATTCCAAGAAATAAGGCAAATAACCATCTATACATAGGTAAGGTGACAGTGCACACAGAGGGGAAAAGAACTTACCTGTCATTTGGAGGAGCACTGTCCCAACCTGGCAGGAGATTTCTGCCAGGTTGAGGGCAAGCAGGGCATGGGACAGCGAGCTCCCCAGGCTTTGTACCCAGTACTCCACGGACATTGTGCGCACGACCAGCTCGCTTGAGAGCTAACAAATGTCGGTACTGTCGACTCATTCGCAAGAGAGCCTCGTAACGGTCCTAGAATTAATGTAAGTTGATGGACGGGGAATCAAAAATAATACATATCAATACATACCTTGGGCGGTTTCGTGCCCGTATTGTCTGACAGGCGAGACAGAGCCTGCCAATATTCAAAGGCAGAGCCTTTGGACTTGAACGTGTACATTTGAAAATTGTCGAGAAGATGGAAGGTGGCGGTGGTTCGTGGATCAGTTGTTGTTGCAGGGTACCAGCATGAGCGTAAGAGTTGGATCGTACGTGTCTTGGCAGTTGCGCAATTACAGAAAAAGAGCGAGACACTATGTATACCATTTATATCCAAAACTGTGAAGTCGAATGCACGAACAGGATTGTCGCACTGGATGCCTGCTGGGTGGCCAAGTTGAATACATAGACCCAAATCCTGAAGGGAGATCTGTTGAAAGTACATGTCTGTCCAAAACTATGCGATAACTGTGAACTCAAGTGAGATAATGGATGGGGAAAAAATTACCTCAACGTTGTGCAATGGCATTGCACTGTGAAGCGACACAGTGCAAGACCGACAATAGAGTTGGAGCCCTTTGCAATCTCTGCAATGAACTGTAGGTTCGTTCACACAGTCTGGTAGGCCATGACATGCGTGGCTCCAAGGAGCATCTCCTCGTGCCTCAAGCCTGATGAATTCCTTCAAGAAACTATCTCTCTCCCGTACCCATAGTCTTTGTGGATCATCCTGGAACGTGGTAAGTTATCTTCATCAATAAACGGGAGATTGATCAATGCACCCACCCCTGCAGTACGATTTTGTTTGCTTTTCACAGGCTCGGTGTTTGTGTTATGTTCCGCCAGAAAGTCAATGTAAGTGTTGTCCACAGCGTCGAAATTGGTGTCTAAGTTGAAAGTCTCCGAGATACTTCCATCGGCCTCTGTACGTGCAGGTGTTGCCGGTGTGACTTTGGGTGCTGGGTAGTACACAGTTCTGACAGAGGGACAGCCCATGTTCGTGACATCAACAGAGGTGTGTGCGTGAAGATTGTGGCTACTGTCAACATTGCGCGGGCGTTTTACAGCTGGGTTTTGAGCAGCGTTTTGAGCAGCAGCAGCTTGAGCACCGTGTCGAGCGCCATTTTCTTCATGGAACTGTTTCTCCAGTCTGGTGAGCTTGTGCCCATAACGGCCTTTGACCATGGCGCTGATAAAAAAGTGCAAATGCAACATCAATAAACAGAACTACCGTAATGACTAATATTGTATGTAGTAAATGCTCATCAACCTGCCTGCCATATCAACTTCTCAGCAAAGAACGCCTCCTCGAGGACATCTTGCCCTTGCTCCATCAGACGAAGCATTTCCTCCTCTGAGGTCAGCCAGAAACGAGCAAAGCCAAGCAGATGCAAGCATTCTGTTTTGAGTTGCGGAGTGCAAGGTCCGTTGAAATTGTCAACCAAAGTGGACAGCGCCTCAGCTTCTTTCATGAAATCCTGGGCAACAGTTAGCTGCCCCATGAACTCTGGTCTAACTACATCCCAGCCTCGTTCATCCACATCTTGGAGAACCGCGACGACACGATCCTGACATCCGTTATGATTTCGGCACCCTGTATAAGTTCGAGTCCACATCTCTTCCATCGCCTGAAAGGCGTTTAGTGTAGCCTGTATTCAAATGAGTGTAAATTATTTAAGCTATCATAAATGAACAACTTGCCTCATTAGCACCTTGACGTCGTCTCCACCTTAGTCTTGCCTTGATTCTCTCATCCCCTAGATGCCTAATAGATAGTTGATTAAACAAACGGCAGTGCAACACGCTAGAGCCTTACGACATATAATATGAGTGCTTAGAGTGTTTTTGTGTGGCCTGACGTTCAGGTGAGGGCTTACAATGTCGTCCCATGAAATTATAGAGTGATGTTGAAAATAAGGAGTAAAGTGGTATACGTTCGAGGCGAAATTCAAACCCTTCTACCTGGCCAAACAAAGTGCTTGTAGCTAAGCACTGTCACTCAACTGTCACCGCCACAACTTCGGGACATTTATTATTTAATACCAACTCACATTTTTGACACAAATCGATAACTCAACAACCGAGAGTGACAAATAAGAGTGCAGCATGCAAATAACATTCAAGAGAGCAAACACAACAAGATGGCAAAATGGTACATGAATGGGTATGTAGCACGACATGGTATTATTATGTATCATCTAGAGCGGCACCTCCATGATCCCACCATTGTTGACAGCCTCGGAATATGCGGCCTGAGCAGGCAGCAAGGGTGAAGTGGTGTGCAAAGCAAGCACCTGGGACACCAACCACATGCTGATGGACATTGTCCTGGTGAAGATGTTAAAAACTTTGACTAGCCAAATTGAATGTACATACCAGCCTTGGAAGATGCCCATTTCGTGTCCCACAGTGACAACATACCAGTGTGAGGTCTGATGAACCAAAGCAGTTTGAGTGGCTGAAATGGTAGGGAGTCCAGCTGCAGTTGGGGGAGTGGGGCCCACAGCGGCCAGAGCAGTGGTAGGGAGGAGTCCAGCTGCAGTTAGGGGAGTGGGGCCCACAGCGGCCGGAGCAGCGGTAGGAGCAGTGGAAGGAGCCTGAGTGGCTGGAATGGTGGAAATGGCAGTGAATGTAGCGGCCGGAGTCGGGTTGACGATGACACCAGGAGCAGGAGTAGAGAGCACAGAGAGCACTGGACTCTCAACTTCTGGAGGTGAATGATTCTGGATGTAGGTGCCACAAGCAGGGCAGCGCCCACTCAAGAGCTGAGTCTTACCCACGTGGTGGGCATCCATGACGGCTACAAGGACATTAGTGAGCAGGGGTTGAGTCAGGAAACTTGGGACATACCATTTTGAGTGTGGATGAGTTCCACTGCGCTTGCAAGTTTGGACAGACTGAACGTCTGCTCCTCGCCAAAGTGGGGGAAGACCTTCATTTTAAACGAACAACCAAAGCAGGAGTATTACTGATGGGTAAACGTTATGTGGGTAACGAACTGTAATTCTTGATGCCGTTTGATGGGCAGGTTTAATACTCATCAGTAACTTCCACTTATCGATGGGAGCTCATTGGTTGATGACCTATTAAGGTTCAAATCCCGCCCAGGTGAGTTTGCATACCAGACTCTGGGTCACCATCGCAGAGTCAAGAGTAAAAAAACACACGGTACGTACCAAATACAGACTTGTGTCATCCATTTGAGGTTAATATCAGTTGATCAGATGCCTGGAGCCTTGTGGATGTCGCGCGAACAGTTGGCTTGGCTGTCAGAGAAGATGGATGGGTTTCGATTGAGCCAGCTGCAGGGCAATGTTTCTACGTACTTGTCAGAGGCCAAATGTTCAGTGGTTCGTGAAGTGGCCTGAGGCTGCAGTGCACTTCAAGGATGAAACTGGCATTGGACTTATGGAAGAACAGCTCTCAAAAGAGCAACACATTAGCTTAGGACACCATCTTAAGCAGCGTAAAACCGTAAGTGTATTGTATTATAATTTCATATTCGGTCGCTTATACCAAAATCAGCAACTACATTCTTACTTCTACCGCAACGCCTCAGCCGCAGGGCAGGCTCGACTCACACAATTCACCAAAACTATCATGAAGTTGATGGGCTCCTCCACCGAGCGCACACGTGGACCAACCGCCGTTGAACACTTCATTCATACCAAATATCAGTCTGGGACCTCGGTCAAGGAAGACATCCAGGCTCACTTGAAGAATGGTGAATACACCCAACAGAATCGCATGTCCGGACTTCGTGTGGAAGCTGCCAAGGCAATGAATGCTTGTGGAGAAGAATATGTGAAGAAAATGGAGTTGGAGGCAAAAATGGAGTATGAGCGCCGTGCAGAGAAGGCGAAGGCTGAACTGGAGGCACTGCGCAATCCTGATGAGTCGGCGCGTGTGCAGTAAGTACATTCCCAAAAACATGCTATTATATTGAAGTTCATGTTCATGCAGGTACATTGAAGGCCTCAGTGCCATAGTTGGTCAGCTTCTACAGACTATCCAAGAAACTACTGGCTGGTATGGGAGTATTTACCTTGGAGGACCAGACCTGCATGTGGCCGGAGATGTTCGTGTTTTCAGGTAAGAACATACAGCATGCCTACCACATTGATACTGATAATGTTCTTCGCAGCTTTCACCACGGGAAGGGGTCTACTGGCCTCAGCTTTCGCAAAGCACTTCCAGATCATCACACACATGTGGTCGAACCATTTACTATGTTCCTTAAGGGCACCTTTGCTACCCAAGTCTTTCCCCCACGACCCAACACCGCCAACCCTGAGCCACCTGACGTTACTCTGCCAGCGGACGCTCAAGTGTTGCATGCCCCATCAGACAACTCTATTATCAATCCGCATTCAGCGGCCGTGACACCTTCCTCCACAGCACACAGTGTGCTTCCCGACGAGATCCGCCAACTCCCCCAAGATGAGTCATTCGACAACTCCCTGGGGTTCTTCGGCGCATCACTGGAGCCATTTATGATGTCCGATGACACGCTTTATGAGGGTAGCACAGGGGGCTCAATTGAGCCTCCTATGATGTCTGATGACACACTTTACACAATCGGACCAGAAGATCATGTTGACTCATGGCAAACATCACTCCCAACACTGCCTCCTTATCCCGGCCAACTTACTCCTCCCCATCTTTGTAGCGCTATGGCTCGTCTTGGATCAGGTAGTGTGAATCGTCCTCGTTGTCCTCATCCTCAGCCATATGCGGGTAAATCAAATTCTATATACAACAGGTTTTGTGATTCTCCCCCGTCATCTCCCGTGCCTTCTCAGGCCACCCAAACTCCTTCTCTGGCAGAACTCATATCTCCATCACTTCCGGCGGCACTTGTTTTGCCCCCTACTACCTCCTCTCCCTCTGCCGCGGCTTCTTTGCCTACTGCTGCGCAGCTGCTGGAGCCTGTGACTCCATCTCCTCTTCCTGCCACGCTAACTACGTCTCCTGCAACTCCATCTCTTCCTGCTGCGCAGACCATGTCTGCAACTCCATCTCTTCCTGCTGTGCTGACTACGTCTGTGACTCCATCTCTTCCTGCCGCGCTGACTACACCTGCAACACCATCTCTTCCTGCCGCGCTTACCAAGGCCACGTCTCCTGCTTCCAAGGCTTCTCAGGTACCAGCGCCTGTCACATCCTCGCCACTTATGAGGATGCCTCTTGAGGACATACCAAATCAGTCTGTGTGATGTAGCAGTTGCACACACGTGCCGTCAACACGTCTAGCAGAAGCCAATAGCATTGGCACTGACAAAAGGGCATGAAAGTAAGTTTATATTTTTTGCTTGTTGATTCAGACTATAATGTCTCGATCCAGGCCACGCAAGTCAGCTCCTTGAGCAGCGGATACCAACTTTCACTCGCTGATCCATTTCTTGTCCTTTTTGGCGTGGTGCGCAGTCTTCATGACATGACAGTGGCGTAGTACTCACGTAATTCACATGTTTGTATGATCATAATGTTCCTCAAAATACATCTTGTTTTCTTGCTACATTGAATACCTAGGCTCGTCCAAGTGACTCGCGAGACTTGGTGTAAATTTTCGTGAGACTTGGTGTGAATTTCAAGTGCGCTGACATCACGTGATATTGGTTCATTCATACTTGCAAAGTCAAAATAAACACACAAACATGCAGCTAGGAACTTTCAAGTTTGTTTTCTTGCCAAACCTTCGTCATGTGTTGACTCAAGGAGAGGACAAGGTTAGTTCAAACTCCAGCAAGGCGAGGCCCAAGATTCAGCGAAAGAAGCTGTTGCCGTCCTGTTTGGGACTTGCTGATCACGCAAAATGGGAAATGAACCCAGAGAACCACCATACTGATTGTATTTTTAGAGCAACAGTTTCGGTATGTCCTAATTAGGGCACACAGAGATGCCCGAGAAGTTCCAGCCATCATGCTGGTTGTATTTTTAGAGCAATGGTTCGGTATATTCTAATTAGGGCACACGGAGACACCCGAGAAGTCCCAACTGACTGTATTTTTAGAGCAACAGTTTGGTATATCCTAATTAGGGCATACAGAGATGCCCGAGAAGTTTCAGAAGGCAGGCTTCTGCATCTGTATGCTTCCTCAAGGGATTCTCCCCTGTATGCATACTCTATGGGGGGTGGGGGATCCTAGGTGAGTATGCATAACTGTTCTTCTACAATGCCTGTCATTGTATCAATAATTATGACAGTATAGCCTCATTAGCTAGAAAAACAAAGATAATTGACTAACATTTGTTCAAAACTATGCTGGATGATCAACTTGTGCCATCAAACAAGAAAATAGTGGTGTTCAAAGTAACTTCTGGAAAGCTCGCTAAGGTCGGTAAAACTCAGTAAAGTTCGGTAAAACATGGCTAAGTACCTCAATATTGAAAGTCTTGAAGCCTTAGGCAAATGACGATCATGCACAGCTCGCTCGGCATGCATGTCGGGGTTCGAAAAACATGCCTGCCCTATAACCACGACCTTGTTGGTCTGCACGTCTGCGGACCCTCTGTTACCCTCAATGAACCATGGAGCCTCCCCCAGTACCCACTACTTGCGGAAAGAGCAAGGCCAAATGAGGAGGAAGAGGCAGAAGAGGTGGCAAAACTCAAACTGCTGCTCAGCCTGATGTGGCTACCACAGACTACGATGGGCCAAGGGTTCAGGTCAACTGGCAACAAGAGCCTTTTTATACCGATATGCTTGTTTGATGGCTTGTTCAGCATCCTGCAGATTCTAGTGTACTATTCAACAGTAAACACAATGCAGATCACAGCCCCCCTTTGGGCAAGGACAAAAATGAGATTCAAGGTCTCATCGCTTGTTTTATCTTCGTACATGACCATAAATATGGGAGCTTGTATGCTACGATCCCAGATAAATTTTATGACTCAGTAGTGTACCGCATTTCTGCGCAAGTTGTCCTCTCCCTGTTCCAACATTTACATGCTGATCACATCACATCAAGTCTCAAGAAGGTCTGGTGTCCCCTCTATGATAAATTATACAGAACCGGTGCTGGTATTGTTCCCCTTGATGCTAATGCTGCTGCAAATTTGAAGGGTGCATATGCCACACAAATTTATTTAATTGTACTGATAATATTCACAGAGGAGATTGTCCATGATTGTCCTTGGTTCAACAATCTTCGAGCAGTCTGGGGGTCCAACCCATCCTTTGCAGCACCAACAATCTCGTCACAGCCCAGGGTGGACCATGCTGCCTGTTACTTCTCACTCGTAAGCACAGCAGGCACCAGTGATGCCTCCTCACAAGTCTGCAGTACCCCTCCTCCTTCCAGCGCCCTCATGGGCAGCCCTGCTCCCCCCCACACTCAGGGGGGGAGAATAGCTGATCACCCTCAACAATACAGCTATTCCCCCTCTGCTAGTCCTTCAGCGAGTGGTAGCGCCCTCCCACAATTCAGCTATCTGCCCCCCTCCTCTGGTACCTTTGCAGGTGGAGTCATAAGGTGCTTTTTGTTAGCAATCAGGTGTCGAAGCTCTCAGAGTGATTGAAAATGCCCTTTCAAAGCAGCAAAGGCATGTTCAACATGAACACGGATCTAATAAAATATAAAATCAGTATACAGTAAATAAAAGGCAGAAAAATAAGGAGATACCCTAGAAAGGGGGAATACACCATGTCTCCAGTGGATATGCACTGTCAGCCCAAACCCAGTGATCATCTGAGAGAAGAGTTGCATGCTCATGATAAATATGAGTGGACTGGAAGGCATATGCATCATGCACACTTCCAGGGTGGCCAAGGGAATAGTCAACTATGAGAAGGTTGTGAGGCATGATAACTGCCTATAATTTATTTAATTTTTTACCATAGGAAAAATATGAAAAACTTACTTGGCAGTTGAGGGAATAGCGAGATTTTCGGTCATAAAAACTCTCACCAGAGAGACTAGGTTTAGCATAAATTACAACTGTAGAACCATCAATTGTGAGAATACCATTCTGCCATTCAGGACAGGACCTGACCTCAGCATATTGCCAAGCTTTCTCAGCGTCCTCTGAATCAAGAGCAGGGAAAGATATGAATGTGTCATGCTGGTCAAGGAGAGCAACCATAACACAATTGGTGCAGTTAATCATAGAGCCAACACTGACACCTGCCCATTGGCTGACATCTTCAGGGGATATTGCATTGTCATAGTGGCCAGCGCAGTTGAGGAAGATAGCAAGTTGGATAGCAACAGGGAGCTGGGGGTTATTGGACCAATTGGTAAAAATATGATGATTGGATATCTGGTTAAGGATGTCATCAAAGATGTCAGGATCAACACGTAATTTCTTGCAAAATAAATGAGGCTGGGACTCCCCAGAATCATGAAGGAGTTCTAGTTGGGGAGCTTGAAGGGGGGGTGCATCAGGGCGATGAAGAATACAAGCCCTATCAATCTCATCATGGAGAGCTGCGATTGTGTCTTGAAGTCAGTTGTAATGGGCAGTAATGTGATCAGACACATCACTAGAGGAGTTGGAGGAATTGGAGGAGTCAGGGGAGTCAGAAGAGTCAGAGGAGTCAGAGGAGTCCAAGAGATCAGTGATGTTGGGTAAAAATGGGGAAATTGGAGATGGAGGAGTGATCACCATGAGATCAGGATCAGATAGGGATTCATCACTAGATGTGTCCATACTGCTATCTGAGTTGTTGATATGTTGGACTGCATGGTCATATCTTGACCTGGCTAAGGCAAGCTCGGCCTGATCCAAGATCTGATGGAGTTCACCATGCAGGGACTGATGAGGCATGGTGGATGTGCAAGAGATCCTTATCATGTTGACTGATATCCAGGGGGTGGTCCGAAAAAGGAAATTCGGAAAATGCTGGTTGGAGTTTTAATTTGACTTGGTAGCGTTGTGTGTCGTTTGCCTCAAGGTCTGATCACTGTGCTACTCATCCTTTCCGACTCCATACACCCTCTCCCCAACCCTCCATCACATCCTCTCTGAATGATACATCCGTCATTCGCAATACCTGTCACTTGTGGTCTTGGCGAGTGCAATATTGTGATTTTCGACCTTCAAGGAGGAACACCCATTACTGCAACCATCACCCATGGTCTTGGTGAGCACAATGTCCTGATTTTCGATCTTGGAGGAGGAACGCTCATTGCTGCAGCCCTCCCTTATGGTCTTGGTGAGTGCAATGTCCTCATTTTCGATCTTGGAGGAGGAATGCTCATTGCTGCAGCCATACCTTATGGTCTCGGTGAGCGCAATGTCCTCATTTTTGATCTTGGAGGAGGACCGCCCATTTCTGCGGCCATCACTTACAATCTTGGTGAGTGCAATGTCATCATTTTTGATCTTAGAGGAAGAACGCTCATTTCTGCAGCCATCCCTTATGGTCTCGACAAGAAAACCGTTACCTTTGAGGAGGATCCCTCAATGTGTCCCCCCCCCACGCCCAGGGGGGCATCAATGATTTTCTG
This sequence comes from Suillus ampliporus, assembly GCA_016584345.1. Taxonomy (NCBI): domain Eukaryota; kingdom Fungi; phylum Basidiomycota; class Agaricomycetes; order Boletales; family Suillaceae; genus Suillus; species Suillus ampliporus. Next base: position 4,413 of record JABCPV010000520.1, on the reverse strand, counting down.
GGCGGTGGCACTGGTGCCCTCCCACAATTTGGCTATCTGCGCCCCTCCTCTGGCACCTTTGTGGGTGGTAGTGCTTCCCTGCAATTTCACTATAGCCATCCTGCAGATGGCAGCAGTGCTAGCCCACAATTCAGCAGTCCCCCCCCTCCCAGCCCTTTTGCAGGCTGCCCAACTAGTTCATGCCCCCTCCAAGCCCTTTTGCAGGCCACCCAACTAGTTCATGCCCCCCTCCCTTCAACCCTTGTGGTGACGGCAGTACTGCTTCCTCTCTGCAGTTCGACTATGGCGCCTCCCTTCCCTCCAGCACTCGGTCCTCCCCACAGTTCAGCCGCACTCACCTTCCCTCATAACGGACATGAGTTGGTTGTGCAGCTGGACTTTGTCCTTTGAAGGGCGTGATCCAATACAGGGCACAGTGAACTAGTTTCTACATATCTCGCACAATTGTATTGCTTCTCATTGCTTATTCTATCACTGCATCGTCTTTCAAGTTTCAATACTAAGTCTCTTTTCAAAGTCCGCTTTCCATGCCGATCTGAGCTGTACTTATGTCAGAGTTTTCAGAACAATTTGTAGCGTGTTTTACAGAGCTTTACCGAGTTTTACTGACCTTAGTGAGCTTTCCCAAAGTTACTTTGAACACCACTAATGGAGAGCAAACATACCAGTTGCATCCACAAGCATATCAGCATGTTGTTTGGACCCAAGTGCTAAGTCCTGATGAATGGACTCATGCAGACTACATGTTAAAGAGGAGTGCAATTGACTGCATTTTATTAGTCTAGTACATGGCTCATATCTTACTGTAAGTAGGTATTTGGAATCAACCTTACAAGCACAATAAAGAATTGCAATAAGTTCTATGCACCATTGGAACTCACCTCATACACATGGCACTAACAAAACTTGAGTGAAGCAGATGGGATCCATGGATACACATAAGTAAAGTGGATGCAATCCGTGTTGGAACCAGGCAAGCCAGCACAGCATCCAGTGACATCAGGAAATCAACCTGGAATTGATATGACTAGGTAGAGCTGACAAATAAAACCAATTATGATACATTTAGATTTAGAATTACACATTATTATCTTCGCACAACAAGTGTATGAAAGAATATATAAGTATGCCAGAGACATGTCATTTTGATGTGCATCTTACAAGGATGCAACAAAGAATATATGACCATGCCTGGAACATGTCATCTTGATGGGCATCTACCAAGGATGCAACTAGTGATGTGCCGGGCCAGGCCCTCCCCAGGCTGGGCCAAGCCAGGCCTGCACTGCTGGCTTGCAAGGGCCTGGGGCCTGGCCTGAGGTATTGCCAGGCCCAAGTCTTGGCTTTCCAAAAGTAGAACATCCAGCGGCAAGATTAGAAACTGTATAGTTTAATTTTTTTTCTCAAACAGGCAAGTCCATTCCTCAACTGTGGTCAACACTCACAGTGTTCTCACAGACATGCCCACTGTTGTATCAGACAATGAATCATCCGCACATGTTATTTCTTGCCCATGTCGACCTATCACCCTCTCTTCATGGCTCACTGACTCCAACAATGATACCACACTGGAACTTTCCATCCACAAGCCTCCACCATCTATACTTTTACCTCCTCGTGCAATTTTGAAACCAACACAAGGCAGCAACAAATGGAGTGCCAAGGAAGCGCTGAGTGTGCTATCAGATGGCATGGATGATGAGATTGAGGAGATCGGACCACAAAAAGGTATGTATATCTTCAGTTTTCATTATGTATGGTTTCAATGATCTCTCATAGGCAAGCACTTGTGTCATGTGGATGACGTCAACAGTCCAGATTTCATAGGTATGTTCATTTACTATTTTTCAATGTAATTACTCATTGATTGTACACTCAGATGATGGACCCATGCACTCAGATGACAGACTTGATGACTTAGGTCCTTGTGCACATAAGTTTTCAATCACTTATTCATTGCTACTACTTACTTGCTACTAATGGCCACATCCATACAGAAACTCCCGACGCTGACATGTCAAGCAGCCAAGTCACTACAGGCACAATTGACGGCATGTGTTAGCCATTTCATATCTAGAGACAGATCTAATACTAAATAACAGGTGGTACGAGCACACAAGATGTGACACCTATTGATGACAGGGCTTTTTTGAAAGATGTTGATGTCCAGGATGTATCTCAGCCTGCCACAGCTAGTTGCAAGGACAAAGGCCACAACATCAGCGCATTTTTTGGCAAGTCTTACCCACACAAATCAAAGGATGGGAAAACTTGCAATGTGCGGGACTGTGTTTCATGCAAGTGAGTACTTGCCATGCACATCATACTTTCTTGTTTGCTCATATGTTGCAGGAAAAGTGAACACCCACACCAGGTCGTTAGCGACACTTCAACTTGTTGCTGTCATCTTGCATACTTACATGCAGTACATGATTCAAATCTTTCTGTTCCTTCAGTGTCTCATTTCAACAACATGCTAGCATGCATATCATACATGGTACAAGACAAACAAGTTCCTGTTGATGCTACCAAAAGATGTTAAGGACCGGAAGAATGCTGCCGCCATCACAAATGCAAAGCAGGGGAATCTCGATGGTCATCTCCATGATATCCAGCCCACCAAACGGGTTCTCCCATACTCCAACAAACTCTTTTGTGAGGCTGCCATCAAATGGCTGGCATCTACCAACCAGGTATGTTTGTTTCTGGAGACGAGACATGCCATTACTGATAGGATTTTTGGCCTATTCAAGCGGTCGACCATCCGAGCTTCAAGAAGATGATTAATGTTGCCTCATGTGCAACAATGGGTGTCATCATGCCCAACTGAAAGACAACTCTATGTGAGATTATGGACATGTTCAAGCAGCAGATGTTGAAATTAAAGGAACAGCTCAATGTATGTTTTTGTTAACAGGTTGAATTCAAGTGCTGATGTCTTGCAGAGTAAGGTTGTGACAGGTGCTGTCAATCTGACATGTGATGCATGGCAGGCTGAGAATGTCGAGGCCTATTTTGCTGTCAACCAGACATTGGATTGAGGAGCCATCTGTTGGTGTATGGGAAGTTCAGAGTGCTGTCATTGGGTTCACCCTGCTCAACAATGCTCATAATGGTGTACAACTGGGCCAGACATTGTTCAAGGTTGTCAATCGAGTGGGAATTTCACACAAGGTTTATCATTTTAATGCACAATTATCAGTATTTACATGATAACAGGTTGGCTATGTCACATGCAACAATGCTTCGAACAACAATATGATGCTTGATGAATTTGCTCTTCAACTCAAGACTTGCAGTGGCAAGACTTTCATACCAAAGAAACACTGCATCAGGTGTGCTTTTTGCTGTGTGTTCTATCCAGATATTCAAGTGGTGACAGGTGTCTTGCGCATGTGATCCATCTCACCACTTGTGCCCTAATCTCAACATATAGCAAAGCTGCATATTATGATCCTGCAGAAGGTGAACTTGCAGTTCATGCCGAGGATAGCCAACAGGATGAGGTAGGTCTTATCCATGCAATTTCTGTCAAGGTAATATACTATCCTTTGCTGACTACCTCAAGACTAATAATGTTCTAGGAGTGTTCCTCTGCTTGTTGGAAGCAACTTTTTAAAGATATTCAGACACGTCCACCAAATGAGGGTGTTACCCCACTTCAACTTTTTCTTGACATGCCTGTTCATTGGTCATCCACATATGTGATGCTCAACCAAGCCAAGAAGAAGAAGCAAGTGAGTGTTTTGACCTCTTGTTTTGAACCAATATTAAAATCATGTCATTAAGTTTGTTGATATCTTTGTTTGTAAACTTGGAAAGAAGGAGCCCAACCTTGTGAAGCAGGTGAAGATTGATGAACTCAAGCTTGAGCCTGATGAATAGGAATGGGTCAAATTATTTGTAAACTTACTGGTGGTTTTTTCCTTTATTGTCCCTTATCTTTGCAACTAATTCATTGAGTTGAACAGCATGCAGATAATGCACAACAAGCCTTCCCTTCTGACACTGGACCTTCCCTTCATCTCGCCCTCCCAGCTCTAGAAGGTCTTCACAAGGCCTGAACCTCTTGTTCAAACAGCCCAAAATATTCTTCCTTTCATGCTGGACTTGCAGCTGCTACTAACAAGATCCAGGAGTATTATGAGAAATCCGCAGAATGTGATGCCTATATTATTGGCATGAGTATGTGATTATTTTCTATTTTCTGTTGCTTCTGCTCATATATGTTCAGTACTTGACTCAAATCACAAAGATGGTCATTTTAAGCAATTCTGGGGGCAAGGCTTTACACCAGGAGGCTCTTGAGCATGCCATTAAGATTGTAAGTTTTCAGCTTGTAGCTCTCCAAGTCCAATCTAACATATTGGTAGTTTAAGGAACACCATATTCAGATCTTCGGAGATACAGAGG
>JABCPV010000052.1:0-208644 GCA_016584345.1 Suillus ampliporus | reverse complement strand
ATGTCAGTTCCCAGGTGAGGGGAAAGCAAAGGTTGAAGACAGCTATCATGGATCTGGCTGGTGGAAGGAGTTGGGGATGACGAAGACGAAGTGGTACAAGATAGTAAGCTGTAGCACGAGCTGTGGCAGGCAGACACTAACCTCGCTGGCAGGCCTCAGAGTCAAATGGTGCAAAGCTCGCGCAAGGTCCATGCGATGGGCAGAAGAAGTTTGAACTGCTCCAGGAGGAGATGCGCTGGGTGACCTGCTATCTTAGGTGGCATGCAACCTGGTGGAACAAGAAGATCGTGGAATGCACACTTGGCACTGCTGCTGATAACGAGGTCTGAGTGCTTATGCCTGTCGTCAGGCTCAGCTTAGGGATGATCTCACCAACTGTTTTGAGAAGAAGTGGGCAGCACATCTCCCACTGACTGCAGCAGATAGTGTATCCGAGGCCATGATGGTAATGAAGCCAAGCTAGATCTCTACCTCCCAGAATTGCCGCTCCCTTAATATCCCATCTTGTATGTAACGTGTGTAGTACCCTATGCGCTGCTGCCGTCGGCTTTCAATCGGGATTTGCCCTTCTTGAATATGGTTGTGACTCAGGTGTACTTGTCATCGTCTGGCTCATAATGCAATATAATGACAGGATAGCCTGCTTGTGGTTATCGTGAGATAATGCATTTATGTTGTATTGTAGTTAAAAAATGCTGATGCAATACCTCTAACTTGTAATTACCAACAGGTAATGCATTACCTCCCCCACGAAGTTGTGCCAAGTGCCTGCACTGCAGTACACTACTTCTATTTATTCGAGGTATTTCTGAATATCGGTCACGAGGTTAGGCGTTCAACTTTGAGCTCCCCTAATACTAGATGTGCCTGTCACATCCCGCTATCACAGCACCCTGCCGTGTCCTCCACGTGAATGAAAATCCAGATCATTGAACGATAACCTCTCCTTACTCGCCTGGGGTACTAGGGTCGCCAGCGCGCTTTCTCGTGGGATCCCATGACTTGACGACAATACATTGCTCTACTCGGTTTGTCACTCCCTGGAGGGACTGGAACTCCCAACAAATACACTTACCTGTGGACTAGAGCTGTCGAGTCTCAAATCAGTAGAGGTGCGAAGGACAGCCGGAGCTCGGATAAGAAAATGCGGAGTGGTATTCGGTTGTGCTGTTATTCAAGAGTACGGGACACCATGTCTACATTTATCATTTGCTGGAGTCAGATGGATAGCTCAGCTAAAAGGTCATAAGGCGATATCAAAGCATATCAGGAAACACTAATAAGACAGGTTGATCAGATCATCTCGACCTTGATTGGATTATCATTCACAGCTCGAACAGTTTACAATGCTCACCAAGTACTGATTGCCTGAATGCTCTTGCACCCACCGAGTCACGGACTCTAGTCTCTCATGTCTTCCAGGTGGATATCTTAACTGCTGATGAGGACATAGACGCCCTGTGAGATATTATACCTCAATATTTATACAAACTCAAACAGGAGCTCACAGTATGAGGAAAAGGCAAAGTGGTGACAACTGGTGAGCCACTCTTCTGGTCCATAGTATCACTGACTGCAGGCTGGTAGTCGAAGAAACTAAATCAACTGGGTGAAAATTTCACCCAGATCTACTGGCTTTTACTTACCGTCGATGTTGCACCATTGGTTGATACTTTGTCTTCAAGAACCCGCCATTCCCTGCCACGATCTTCATCCGCTGGCAACAACCGTCTCCACTAGAACAGGGACCTATTGTAGTAACCTCGACTATTGGATCATCCACTCCTAATTGTTTGTCTCTCTGAAAATCTGATATCCATACACTCCTCCCATCGTCCTTCCTTCCAGATATTTCAAATGGACGTATTTTTGGGTCGCTTGCACATTCATCAATAGACTCGACTCCTCCCCGTAAGGCTCGTTGCCCGGAACCGTATATTCTTGTGGTATCAACTCAATACAGGAATCCTGGGCCAGTGGAACCGAACAAGCTGAAGAGGTGGCGTGAAGTGCAGATCCAAGTCATGTTTGACCAGCTGGATGCGCCTTTGTGATATATGCATATGGATGGGGAGGCTTTGGACTACGACCTCAAGCACGACACAATGGGTGAGTTTATCGCAATCCTCACACAGAAATCGAGAGAGCCAGCATGAGCACACCCGTCTGAAATAGAAAGTGAGAAGAGAAGCTCAAGCGATCAGACACGCCTTCTGGAGTTCTAGGACTAGCATGTCAGTATAATCTCAGCCCCACACATCTGTACTATTATCCTGATGGAACGACTCGGATAATTGTGCGAGATACAACTGGTTGTTTTTGTACATGATCTACTTAATGTTCGTAAATGGTGACCGCTCCTCCAAAACAATGCCCACCCTTCAAATCTTTCAAGCAGAGCATAGAATGGTAAGCAATTATATAGATTCTGGGGAGGCACTCCCATTTCAATACACAAGGGCTGTGTCGTTGTGAAGCACTCTGCGGCTAAAGCAAAGTTACCATGCGCAAAGGCAACCTCGCCGAGTCCACAGAAGCTGAATGCTTTGAGCACTAAGTTGCCTTGCATATCACAACTTTCGATAGTGGCGGTGAAATGAGACTCGGCCCTGTCGTACTCCCCTGCAGCAAGCTCTATGCTTGCAGAGACATAAGATCTATGAAGAAATAAGCATGCAGTACGCAGTGCAAGGAATTCGAGTGGTCCAGAGGTATTCTGGATGACTTCCCTCACAAGGTCATAATCCCCCCTGCCTGCTCGCAATAACGCCTTTCCAGACGTTATACCAAAGGACACTTCCGGCGTCTCGTCCCTCGAAAATTTCCATGATATCCTGTAGGAGACCCATTGCTTCAGATAACCTGCTTTCGTAAAATGCAACTTCAGCAAGGGTCTGAAGTGCGTCCCTGCGGGTGAATAGATCTTCAGGTCGAGTACGTGTACATTGCAGGAGAAGGTCTTCTACGTGTGCCTTGACCTGTGCAATGTCTCCTCCATAATATAATTTGGCCCGCCAGTGCCAAATCTTGGACAGCAAGTCCCAGGAGCGAGCTTGCATGGACTTTACAAAATATTTCGTCCGCAGATGGCGTGAATGTGTATATCTTGGCCTTATCTGAGAAATACCAAACTTGGGCTTTCGTTCCATTGCTAGGATACCTCCATGAGTAGTGATTCGAAGTCCAGTTGCTGGACCGCCAAAAGACCGTGAACCAGACCGGACCAGGGACCGTTTAGGACCGGACTGCAGTTGCAGTTGCCTCAGATTGAAGAAAGTTGGGTTGCAGGTTGCCTCCTTTCGTGAAAAAATTGAAAAACCGATGAAAACTGGTTGGGACCGGTTGCAACCGTTATTAGGGTTAGGGTTAGGGTTGTAGGGTTGTAGCACTCCATCAGGGGATTCCAACGGTGGTTTGGTCATGTAAAACGGTTAAGATATGAGAAAGATATGAGCATTTCAAACAAGGGATGCAAAAATCACAAGATATCAGCATGAAAATCAAAGATTGGCTTATAACTTACCCAAACCTTGAGTGTTTGACAAGATATGACTAGCTATAGACTCACATAGACTAGGACTACAATTAGCATTGAGACACCTAAGCCTTATAACAACTTTTATTTTTCAAAGACAAGCCTGATAATGATATTTTGTCAAGCTTATATCAATCTTATATCTTACCCTATTGAAAAGTTAAGACTAGCTATACAATCGCCTTGACTAGCAGCACATATTTTGTCGAGAAACCTAAGGATGATAATCACATTTCATATTTGACTCACATGCAGGGCGCAGTTTGGGAACCCTTTTTTGTAATGCTCATATCTCACTCAAATCTTAACCTGTTTAATACAAAAATTAGACCGTTGGAATCGTGGGAAGGGGTAGTACATTGCTAAAGCACACGTTACTGTTGCAACCAGTCTGAAACCGGTTGTAGAACCATAAAAGACCAAATATATCGGTCTTTATCAGTTTCGGTCCAGTTGCTTGATATCAGTGGGAATAAAAAGACCGGTCCTGGTCCGGTTGCCTTAAAATAGGGTCAAAAAACCGGACCAGACCGGACTTTAAAACACTATCCATGAGCTGGAGTGTCTAAAGTCTCCCAGGACCTGTTGGGATTGAAGGAAGCGGCCCTGGCTTCTGTATATGTCTGCATATGCGATAACACATTGTGCCGCGTTTTCGTGGTCGCCGGCGGTAAGATACAGTGCCTCAGGCAGCTTTGAAGGCCTTCAGGCCTTCTGTGAGCTGAGTAACAGTGTTGTAGAGTAAGCCGAGATACTGGAGGCAGCGTGCTTTTGGCGCCCACGTGGAGGGGTTCTCTGTAATCTTGAAAATGGCTGGAGTAAGGGTAGTTGGGTGAGGCAGATGCCACTCCAAGCACTTCAAGAATCGCCAGCAAGCGTCATAAGTCACTTCTGCACCATCCGGGACACGGGCGAGGTCGAAAGCAACAAGATACTCAATGTTCAGGTGATCCAAGATAACGATCTCAGCATAATTATCCCGTGCTACTGAACACTGTTGGACGGTGTGACAGTAGAAGGCGTGTATATCTTGTAAACAGCTGAAATCAGGTGGCTGCAATAAATCTCGCACAAAATGTCGAATCGGTGCAAGCATCTTGATGAAGCTGTCATGACGATAAATGAGGGATTGTCTGCATAGGACATCACATATCGTGTCGACTTGCGGGAGCGACAGCAATAAATCGCTAGCCAGGTCCTCATTGAGACCCTGGGGCAAGAAGGCGATGATGGATAAAACACGACAACCGTCCTTGCCGAGATTCTGGATGGATGGCGAGCTGAGAGACAACTGCATGGTGGCCAACAAACTTTGGAGTTTTCCCTTGCCATGGTCCAGCACCTTACTGTGCCAATCCTTCCATCTCTTCAACAGCATGGGTAGGGACCAGCCACTTTGCTGCGCAGCATTTGCAAGTAAATTGATGGAAAGAGGGTGAAATTCCAATATCCTTCGTTATCCATAGCACATTTGGGGCATTCCTTCTACTATGTGACGTGAGGATCAGAATGACGCCCGGTATATCTGCAATTACAGCTATGGCTGGTGGTATTTCTCCGAGCGCCGACGATCCACTGGCCTCTTCGAAGGTCTCAGCATTGTCGAGGACAACGAGGGCACTGGCAGAACGAAGAAAGTAGGATATTTGGCGCACTGGATCGGCACCAGAAAGCTCAATGCCAAGCGCTCCCGCAAAACACGTAATAAATGTTTGAAAAGTAATGGACGAAGGATCCAAGCCATCGTAGGTCACGAAGAAGCGCCTATCAGCAAATTTCTCCGTGACAAGCGGCTCATTGAGGATGGCTTTGGCAAGGGAACTTTTTCCCATGCCTCCAGGACCAATCAATGCAATATGCTCATCATTGATGACGAGGTTCGTCAATTCTGCTACGAGATCTTGACGTCCATAAAACATGGAAGGACATGGTGGAGGTGCCGGTAGGTAATGCCTGGTTGCAATTAGAGGACGCGCATCGCCCACTGAAATGACAACTTACTTTATGACATTGGTGGCAGTGGCATTGCTGTCGAGTCCCAAAACCAGCTTCTCCACTCTAATAGCCATGCCAGTGATTGCTTCAGTCTTGAGACGTCATTCAGCAACAAAAGTTCAGCTCGAGTTCCAGAAACGTACATTGAAGAGTAAGAGCACACGATCTAAGTCTTTTTCCCATCCAGCAATCCGGTCACGATCAATCTGTGACAGAGAATAGCTTCTGCCAAAATCCTTGCTCCTGCTTTGACGCTACTTCACTATTGATGCGATTTACTGTTCTGCACGGTGCCATGAGTTCCCAGTGACAAGAATAGTTGGTTTGGCCTCACTTGTTAAGCTGTGATAAAGCATGCCCCAAGTATCCTCGCAGATCGTTGTTGGTAGTGCCCTTGGTGGTTCTTTCGAGGATTTCCCTGATAGTCTTGCACTTGTCGACTATTGCCTGGAAATCGGACTGGTTCTTGATCACTGACTATACAGAGTCCAGACTTAATGATCTTTCGTGAAGAATTTCCGAGGGTTACACCAACGCACCTGTGCAATAACCAGGATGTTTGCAACAGTTCCAAGGATACCTTTCGCCAAATTGATGGGTATGAGGTCTCTTGTAAGGGTGATGGCTGCTATGGTGGCGCCTAGCAGTTGACTCATATTGTCGTTCTGCGACTTGTTGGTGTCAGAAGAGGGTTCTTTAGCATGTGGGCCATTCTATATATGTTAGATCAGAAATACAGGGGTGGTACTTAGATAAATGCTTTCTTGCCTTTGGCCTTTTGGACCTTCTCGCTTTCGGCTTTTTAGATATCATTGCTTGGGTCGATGAGGTGGCAGTAGGTTTCAGTCATTATGAGCGCCTCTGCCTGCCTCAGGTCACTGAGGGTGAGAAACTGCACAGCATACAGCGGCCGCCAGTGTCTATCGTGATCATGCTTAGAGCTAGTTAGGTAACCCAAGGTAAGGTGAATTTGCGAACTTGAAAGGATTACTATCACTGACGCCCTTTTTCAAAACTTTTCAATGTTTGATGTGTAGCGCACTCATCAAAAGGGTTTTTTTTCCCGTTTCTTGACAGACCTGTGGGAAATTTCGTGCTCTATCACACCCAGATGAAATCTGATTTTTTTGTGATGATGTTCGAGTGTCGGAAGGATTCTGGTTGTGCAATGTCAGTTTGGCAGGGACTGGCTACACTTTTTCAAAATCTGTCACAGCAATGTCACGCTGGAGTTTTACAACTCCGCAATGGTACACTCAGCAGAATTTTGAATCTTGATATCTGAACTTGTTGGATCAAGGTAAAGTTTTTGAGTGGAGATTATAATTGATGCTGCAACTGTCACGCCGCAACATCTCACTCTTTCAACAACTTCACTGATAACATAGTTCTGCCCTCATTCAATCACGATGCAGAAATCGCAGTGGTAAGCATTATTTATACAAGGACAAGGATTGTTTTCCCATGGTTTTTTTCCTTCTTGGTGAAGTGCTCAGTTTGTAGCACTACAATCATTAATGCTCAGTGGCGTGACATATGTCAATAAATGATTTATTATGAACACAACTGCGCAATGTTTTCCATGGGACCTTCACAGCTGTATTCCATAGACTGCAGAGAACACTGGCTAAAATCACAGAATTTATTTGTGCAGTGTGCAGCTCGTGATATGATGATCAGCGAATTTTGAAACCCAATAGCCATTTTGCAAAAGGGCGTCAGTGATAGTATATAATGTCGGCATAGTAGATGCTGCTGATGGCTGAGCGCTGAGTCTCAATCCAATATCAGTAGTAGCATCAGTAAATTCACACATTCCTTAACTTCCTTTTTCGTAACTTGCTGCTGGGTAATTTTGCCAAAAGGAGCGGAAAAATGACTCATAAGAACAGTGACACCAACTTGTCATCAGCTTGCCACAAGGCAATTATAAGTAGAATAAGTAGATGCCTCCTCTCGGCGGGACCTTTTCAGCCCTTATTTTTTCACTTTTGCGCACTAATGTAGTACATTGTACCATGCTTGAACACGGCAACTAGTGGAGATACTTATGTCACTTATTTTCTACTGGTTTGTACATTTTTTGGACTTATTTCACACTTGGTAAGCGAAAAATGACCACACAACACTGCATTTCAAGCGAAAGTACTAGATTAATTGAGAGAAAAGGGAGGGAAAGCAACATGAAAGTACTGGTAGGAGAGATTGAAATGCATGAAAAAGTGAATAGCATGACTAGTAGTACTACTAGCGCCAGTGGTAACAGCAGCAAAATGAGCAACAACGATCAAGCGCCACTGGCAGCAAAGAGCAGAGATAGTATGAAAAACACAAGACCCGGAAGCAGCAGCAAAACATTGACAAATTGAAGGAGTAATCTAAAAATAGCAGTACCAAGAATCATTAGTTGCAACTACTAGTGCTGCATGTCATATCCCATATCTCCGACATCCACAAACTCTTTCCATTAACACGCTTCTTCCAGACTGCTGACCTGCACCAAACTAGTTCAGTGCATGACTGATAAACACCTTCCTAATAGCTACTTACCTTACCAGTGATACACTATGAGTTTTATTCAACAATTACTGTACCTTACTTTTTCAAAAGTTAATCGATTTCTTAGATGTAATATTTTTAATTATTTTATTCCCGTCCCAATTTTCGACGAAATGACTTAACTTTTTTACCTATAATACCCCTGCTAAGTTAGGAATATTACAAAAATATTTCGACTTAAGTTACCCTGCTAAATCTAGTGTAATACTCAAAATACTCTTTTTTTCCCACGAGTCGTTTTTTTTTTAATTGGTTCAACAAATCATGAATATATCTAGCTTATGTAAGCTATTTCGAGCCTAGTCACTAAGAGTCAGAAATGTTATGATTCACTCTGACTCACTATGACTGGGTATGACTCATTTTGACTCCTTCTGACTCAGTATGACTCAGTTGACTCATTTACCTATATTTCAGCGCATAGCCGCTAATAGTGACTCATAATGACTTGAAATGACTCCTAGAATTAGCCATAGCACAGCCACCAATTTTGTGTATATAAGGACTCAAGTTTTGCCTCGAATAAAAATAAGTTTTACCCAGAAGATTTAGTTCGAAGTTTGAGTGTAAGGTGTGAAGCGTAACTTAAGCTAGACAACAGTGAGAACTGTGAGAAAGTTTGAGATAGCTGTGTGAGACAGTGAGCTTGAGTGACACCATTTCCTCCATCGTCATCGTCTGAGGTGGCCTTGAGATACGTTCTTTTAAATTCCTTCATTATTCTTCACGTTTAGGTTGAACCTATCATGAAATTTCCTGTGTTGATCTCTTTCTGCCATCTAAGACTCAGAGTAGCTTAGTGGGGGGATCTATAGCTTGCTAAGACATATACTTGACCGGACACACCTGCGTGTGGTAGTGCATTAGGGTATCATTTGTCAAAAGACTTTAGCTAGTGATAGGGGTTTGGTACTGAAAGCCAAATTAGCCCGTTCCTGTTGGAAACTGTTTAATACTCGCAGAGAGTTCCTTGCAGCAGGAGTCATAGTATTAGAAAGTCCTCTGGACACTGAGCAGTCCTATCCACTGACCAGCCTGAGTGGCGCTTCGAGGGTATAGTGTTGTTAGCTTCGCACAGAATATTTTTCGTAGTTTGAGTGGACGCAAGACCAGTTGTCTTAGGCGTTACGTAGTAGTTTTTTGGTAGTATTTCTGAGAGTTATTGCTGTTGTTTCTTGTTTGTCTGTGTCCTCAGCTGACCAATCTTATCTGCTATCATCTTTAGCAACTTCGGTAACCGATTGCCTACCACCCCACAAACAACCACGTTATCAGTCATTGGTATTTGTCTGAATCGCTGACCGTGGAGATAGTATTGGTTTATTGGATAGATTCTTTTTGTAGGGTTTTTCCATAGATCTGCTATCTAAGAAGACACCGCCGGACCTGATCTCCGGACAGGTCCGCTCCACTGGACCTAACCCCAATCTAGAATCCCCCTTACTTCCGGCCCTCCGGCTTCTGTTGATACCTGCCTGCTTATTGATATCTGGTCCCTGTTTCATTTCATTATGATCCGTCTTACTTTACTTGATCCACTCGGACTTACTAATAGACTCACCATATGCTTTCCTCACTGCCTCTGTACTCCAGATTACTGATCATTAGCTATACCTATAGTATATAAACTCCTGTACTTGTTGTAAATACCTCAGTTCGAATATTATACATAGTCCTGCTCATTCCTGCCTCTCCGGACTTGAGTTCTCCGACTCTTGTCAAACTCTGACACTAGACTAGGGTAGACCCCTAAGTCTACTTCTGTTACTGGCTCTACCTCCGGGTAGTCTACTTCTGTTCCTTTCTGCTACCGTCTCCAGCCTTAGCAGTCTAAACTCTTTGATTGATATCTACGGTACTACCGGGTTACATACAACCGGACTTAGTACTACCGGACCCCCTGAAATTAGGGGCACATACTTGGGTAAGGGGCGCAGCGCATGAGCTGAAGCCAAGCCCCTTGGATCATAGTCCTCCCTTGAGCACAGCCTTAACACTGCGGCTCAGCTATGGTCGGCTCCGGTTCGGTATTTACCGGTTTGCCAGAAGTTCAGTAATTACTGTGAGCCCAGCCACTGATTACTGACTCAGTTCGACTTGTTAACCATGTGAACTGGTTACAACCAAAAATATATGAACCATGGCTTGAACTGCTTTAAGCTGGCTTAAGCCAGTTCAAGCTGACATGCCCATGCGGCGGTTAGGTGGCAGAATAGCTTCTCTTGTTGCCTCTGGCTCTCACTGTTGGTTGGATTCACACTTTTTCTACTCTTAGGCTATTGTATACTCCATGGATAAGGTCCCCATTCGAGTTGATGGAAGATTCAGGCTGGGAGACGTTTTGGGATCCGGTTCATATGGTATGTCATTCCCATATTTTTGGCTACATGTTGATTCAGATTCAATATTTGGACCCATTTAGCTGTCGTGTATCGTGCACGGAACATCATCAAGGATAATGCAGTTGCCATCAAACTCGAACCAATCAACCACTCGTCTTCTGTGCAGCGCGAATACTGCATTTTGAAAAACCTTGAGGGTGGTGTTGGGATTCCCCGTGCCCTTTGGTTCGGCAGGGAGTCGACATATCATGCTCTGGTTCTCGACCTCCTTGGGCCATCACTGCACAGTATCTTCCTTACACACAACCGAAAATTCAGCCTTGACACTGTCGTTAATCTAGGAGACCAGCTGGTCAGTCAGTGTGGGTTGTTATATGTTCAGATCGCTAACCCCTTTCCCCAGCTCTCATGCCTCGAATACATTCACTCGCATAATTATATTCATGGCAATATCAAGCCACAGAATGTTGTGGTGGGTCTTGGCGATTTGAAGCACACTGCCTTTATCATCAACTTTGGTACCACGAAGGAATTCTGGAATGCGTCAACCGGAGTCCATATACCATTTCGCCAAGGCCAACATCTCACCGGCACTCCTGCATTTACTTCAATCAACAATCATCTGGGAGTTGAACTGGGTCATTGTGATGATCTCGAGTCACTTACATATATGTTGATATACTGTCTGCAGGGCTCTCTTCCATGGTTAACCTGTGACCAAGAGAAGCTTTCTAGCTCTTCCATACTCTACCACAAAGTAAACACTACCATCGAAGTGTTGTGTCACGGAATTCCTGTTGAGTTTGCAACGATTCTCATTTACACACGTGCTCTCGCATTCTTGGAGGACTGTCATATCCCATATCTCCGACATCCACAAACTCTTGTCCAGTAGTGCGCTTCTTCCAGACCGCCGGACCTAACCCCAATCTAGAATCTCCCTTACCTCCAGCTTCTGTTGATATCCGCCTGCTTATTGATCTCTGGTACCTATTTCATTTCCGAATCCATTTCACTATGATCCATCTTATTTTACTTGATCCGTTCGGACTTACTAATACACTCGCCATATGCTTTCCTCACTGCCTCTGTACTCCAGATTACTGATCATTAGTTATACCTATAGTATATAAACTCCTGTACTTGTTGTAAATACCTCAGTTTGAATATTAAACATAGTCCTGCTCATTCCTGCCTCTCCGGACTTGAGTTCTCCGACTCTTGTCAATCTCCGACACTAGACTAGGGTAGACCCCTAAGTCTATCTCTGTTACCGGCTCTACCTCCGGGTAGTCTACCTCTGTTCCTTTCTGCTACTGGCTCCGGCCTTAAGCAGTCTAACTCTTTGATTAGTATCTACGGTACTACCGGGTTACATACTACCAGACTTGGTACTACCGGACCCCCTGAAATTAGGGGTACGTACTTGGGTAAGGGGTGCAGTGCATGAGCTGAAGCCAAACCCCTCGGATCTAGCCCTCCCTTGAGCACGGCCTTAACAAGGACCCTGACTATAACCACCTTTGTTTGTTGCTTCGTGGACTTCATTCTACATCGCCTGCTCCAGCTGCGCACTTGCTGGATTTCGGCCAGCCCGATGTACCTATCACACATCCCCCTCCATTCTCTAATGGACCCTGGGTAATCGAGGCAGTGCCTCCATGCCCGCTGCTTCGTAGATCATCTCGCATGTCAGTAGTCCGTTTTATGTCCCCACTTTTGAACTGACATTATTGCAAGTTTACGCCCACATAATAACACCTCGTTGCGTGCAACTCCATGCCGGAAAAAGATGTAGTTAGATCATGATTCATGGCGCTGTTGGATAGTATTACTTATTATTTGTACATACATGCATACTATGTGATCTAATGATACTATTATGATAGGTTTCACAGCAGCGGCAGGAGCCGCAACCTTTTAGTCTATTACTAATATTAAGACAATATCCTGATTTCTCGAACTCTCATGCAGTGCTTTCTTATCTTTCAACATGACTGCAGGCTGCAGCACAACTCAGCAATGAGGGACTCATCATGACTTTCTGAAGGGAAATTCAGCTACACAGTCGCCCAAGGTCGAAAGTGCTGTCTGCAACGTGTATGAGGACCTTTTGTCAATGTGCCATTTATATTGTCGTGATCTAGAGAGCCTCTGGGCCCTCTGAAGTCTGGAGTATCAAGTTGGAGTCAATTCTCTTCAGGTATGTACTATCTCAAAATCATGCAAGTTTTTTTCACCCCTCACTCAGTGCCAAATGCTATTTGATTTGCATGAAGCATTGAGGCTCTAGCAACTTTGCTTGCGACACCCTTGGCTTTTTGTGACTTGTGGCTAGTGATGATTGCCCTTTGGGCTTTTCCATCAGGGACTCGCGATCCCTGTACATTAGCATGTTCTGGGGTTTCCCGAAATGAAGATCTATATAGACAGGTAACTCTGTTGTTATATCATCTTCACCACCACCACCATCACTAACATGCCTCCTTGACGGAAGAATACTTCTCGGGTTGCTGTCAAAGCCACTGCTGCTGCTCCCATCGTGGCTGCTCCTGTCACTACTACTCCCATTACTGCTACTCCCACTGTCGCTCCCATTGCTGCTGCAGTGAATGCAAGCATGTTTCAACATCCCCAAAGACATCGTCAGCCTCCCGTTAGATTCAGGGACAATGACCCAGGACCAAGTCGCATTGGAGAGGAAGGGGAATCCTTCCATCTTGAGAACGTCTCCGGGGATGAGGAAGACGAAGTGGCCAACTCACCTGCACTTGCAGTTATGCCTGCTGCAGACCCTAGCCCACTTCAGACGGTGATGAATACCGCTAGAACTGACCCTCTGGCCATTGGTGGCCGAGAAAAACCACCTAAATCCTCTGCTGACATTCATTTCTTCTTCAGACAGGACCCTGTCACTCAGTCTAGGATCTGCAAACCCTGCGAGTGAGTATCATGTCTGGAGTCTATCGTCCTTTCTAACATCATTTGCAAGAGAAATCCATGCTCTCGACGATGCTCACGTTGTCATATCATACCTTCCTAGTACAGGCACTACAGGCCGTCATACATATGCATTCAACGAGCATACTGACATTTATTTGGAGGAGGCCGAACGTCAGCACTGGCATGTCCATGCTTCATCACATTTGAAGACTTTTTTGGATGATGGCTGGACAATCGTGACCTTGCGTTGTCTTCTTAGATAGCAGATCTATGGAAAAACCCTACAAAAAGAATCTATCCAATAAACCAATACTATCTCCACAGTCAGCGATTCAGACAAATACCAATGACTGATAACGTGGTTGTTTGTGGGGTGGTAGGCAATCGGTTACCAAAGTTGCTAAAGATGATAGCAGATAAGATTGGTCAGCTGAGGACACAGACAAACAAGAAACAACAGCAATAACTCTCAGAAATACTACCAAAAAACTACTACGTAACGCCTAAGACAACTGGTCTTGCGTCCACTCAAACTACGAAAAATATTCTGTGCGAAGCTAACAACACTATACCCTCGAAGCGCCACTCAGGCTGGTCAGTGGATAGGACTGCTCAGTGTCCAGAGGACTTTCTAATACTATGACTCCTGCTGCAAGGAACTCTCTGCGAGTATTAAACAGTTTCCAACAGGAACGGGCTAATTTGGCTTTCAGTACCAAACCCCTATCACTAGCTAAAGTCTTTTGACAAATGATACCCTAATGCACTACCACACGCAGGTGTGTCCGGTCAAGTATATGTCTTAGCAAGCTATATATCCCCCCACTAAGCTACTCTGAGTCTTAGATGGCAGAAAGAGATCAAACACAGGAAAATTTCACTGATAGGTTCGACCGAAACGTGAAGAATAACGATGAAGAATTAAAAGAACGTATCTCAAGGCCACCTCTGATGATGACGATGAGGGAATGGTGTCACTCAAGTCACTGTCTCACACAGCTATCTCAAACTTTCTCACAGTTCTCACCTCACACCGGTAATTCATGGTAAAATTGATTATTATTCGAGGCAAAACTTGAGTCCTTATACTGTAGCTGACTGTAGGGAGGCAACTGGGGGTCGAGCGTGACAGGTTGCCACATTCAGCAGGTAAGCAACCAGGCAATTTACCATCGTGACATGCCAACAATTAGCAACTGTCAACATCCCGGCACCACATGTCATCGCGGAGTTGCCACTACTTAGAAAATATACTATAGTAACACAATGCAACGAGCCGATGAT
The DNA here is from genome assembly GCA_016584345.1 of Suillus ampliporus. Classification (NCBI taxonomy): domain Eukaryota; kingdom Fungi; phylum Basidiomycota; class Agaricomycetes; order Boletales; family Suillaceae; genus Suillus; species Suillus ampliporus. Next base: position 193,986 of record JABCPV010000052.1, on the reverse strand, counting down.
GAAATTTGCTTCTTCGATAACTAAAAACACTCGCAGGGATGGGAAAGGTGTATTGCAAAGGAATGGAATCTTTCAGGAGACTGCCTAACAAGCAAGCAATCACGCACAGCTCTAAATACATATCTCTGTACTCACGACTCACTTCGCAATGAGATCGAGAACCGAATGGGTACAGTTCACAACGACAGCGAGGAATCATTGGGACATGTTGAAGAGATGCAAGAAGATGACTCCGATGTTCCTTTGAGTGCCATGATCAACGATGCACTTGGGATATCGATCGATAAAGCTTACAACTTGAACCTGGGGTATGTGGTTTCGGAAGTCAAGCAAGCTGCAGATCAGACTCTGATGGCAGCTGGAGATGCGGAGGATGTCTGGGCTTGGAATAACGGGGAAACCATGGGGCGAAAAACTTCCTACAGTATTGGCTGACGATGTTACAAGAGCGCTGGCGCCCCTATTCATTTTCTCCTTTCTTCACGTGACCGCTTACTTCACTTACTCTTTCAACCGATATTCACATGATAAACTATCATGAACATTCCACAGTATTCCATACCCTTCTATCGTACGATTCCTCTTTTCCTTTCCTGTACTTTTACTAGCTATGCTTTCCTTTCTTGTCTTGGTCTGTGCGCGTTTGCTCACCTATATAAACCCTCATGTACTCTGTACTTTTTCCTTAACTTGAATCTACTAGGTTCTACCTGATAGACACATCGATCCGATCTAGCGAGTCCCTTGAAACTCGACTAGCCCTAGAAACTTGAACTTGATCAGACGAGCCCTCGAAACTTGGTCTGTCTTTGAAACCATTGAACGCCGTTGTCTCGATCATCCTTTATTGGAACACAATGGAAGAACTATCCTAGTCGTAACAGACGAGCCCTAGTAGTTATTTTTTGTACCAGCGTGACATATAAACTCATAGCAACTCGACGTCCGTGATGTGTGACCTGGTTCAAATTAGCAATGCAACCAGCTCTGCGTGACACGTGACAGTTGCTTCCATACAGTCAGCTACAGTATACACAAAATTAGTGGCTGTGCTATGGCTAATTCTAGGAGTCATTAAGAGTCATTATGAGTCACTATTAGTCATAAGAGTCAGTATGAGTCATTATTTGCGGCTATGCGCTGAAATATAGGTAAATGAGTCAACTCGAGTCATACTGAGTCAGAAGGAGTCAAAAAGAGTCAAAGTGAGTCATACCCAGTCATAGTGAGTCAGAGTGAGTCATAACATTTCTGATTCTTAGTGACTAGGCTCGAAAGAGCTTACATAAGCTAGATATATTCATGATTTGTTGAACCAATTTAAAAAAAAATACAACTTGTGGGGAAAAAAAGAGTATTTTGAGTATTACACTAGATTTAGCAGGGTAACTTAAGTCGAAATATTTTTGTAATATTCCTAACTTAGCAGGGGTATTATAGGTAAAAAAGTTAAGTCATTTCGTCGAAAATTGGGACGGGAATAAAATAATTAAAAATATTACATCTAAGAAATTGATCAACTTTTGAAAAAGTAAGGTACAGTAATTGTTGAATAAAACTCATAGTGTATCACTGATAAGGTAAGTAGCTATTAGGAAGGTGTTTATCAGTCATGCACCAAACTAGTTTGGTGCAGGTCAGTGTCAAAGGCTAAAGGATCCAGCTTACACGTTAGAGTTGCTCAGTACTCCCCCTAGTCCTAGCTCACTTCCCGGAACCAGCCTGTTGGCTCCAGATGATGCACTGCCTGCTTTTACTCTGGATGAATTGCACAAACAGATTGTGAAATTTATCATTGCCAACGATCAGGTGAGTTGTTGTGCACTTTCTACACGCTATAGTCAGTAATTATCTTCAGGCAATTAGCATTGTTGAATGCCCAGAATTTCGTCACCTGATCCGTCTTCTGCGGCCATTGCTAAATGAGACCAATATCTTTCATCGAACCAAAGTTTGTGAACTGGTCATCAATGCTTTCCACGAGCATTTCAATGCTTTGAAGAAGGACCTTGGGGTAGGTCTACAGTTGTCAAGAGCCCCGTAAAGCATTTTATGTCTTTCAGGCTGCCCTGGGAAAGGTCTCCTTCACGTCTGACCTCTGGTCAGATTCTAACCTTTGCCTGTTCATGGCCATGACCGCCCACTGGATCGCTAGGGCAGACCAGAGTTCAATCCTCGTCTTGAAAGCGGCGCTAATAGCCTTTCATAACGTCCCAGGAAGTCACACTGGAGAGTTACTAGCGCTCGGAGTAATATTGCATCTCCTCGACCGGGCTGGCATAACTGAGAAGGTTAGTGTTCAATTGTACTTACCATGTAACATGCTCTAACTTTGTTTAGACCGGTCATTTTACCTTGGACAACGCCCCTAACAACCAGGTTGCCATGCAAGAGCTTTCGGTAAAACTCAAGTCCCGTGGGATTGATTTTCATCCCGTCGACTGCAGAATCATGTGTTTCCCTCACATCATCAATATATGTGTGAAGCACATCATTGATGATTACCATACAGCCGACTTTTCACTTGTAGATGAACAGTGGGTGATTGGCAATTGTACTATTATCAAGGTGGAGTATGTCGAAGCTGTGAGAGGGAAAGCTCTCGGCAGAGCTAGGGACGTTGTGCGCACGCTTTGCGCATCTAACCAGTGATGCGATTCTTTCAGGCACCCCATCGTCACAGGTAACGAGAAGGAGTGGTTCCAAGACGACATGGGCAAGAAGCTACAGCTCCCCGTTGTCGAACTCCTGCTTGATGAGGCAACTTGTTGGGATTCAGTCTATATCATGCTCAACCGTTTGCGAACCCTTCGCCAGGTAAGACATCACCCACTGAACATCTACCATGACTAATAGTTGCCCAGGCAATAGATTTATTCTTTGACTCTCCCACTCAATGTTCCATCAGCAAATTCAAATTGAGTTCAATGGAGTGGCAGTTCCTACAGGATGTCGAAGTAATTCTAGAGGTCAGTTTTAGACTTAGTATATTCGAAATTCATGTTTCATTTTATTGTGTTATATTAGGCGCCTCATGCTGCCCAACAATGCATGTCAAGCAAACACACTCCCAGGTTGAGTGGTGCATTTCCGGCGTTCGAAACATTAATCGAATGCTGGAAGCTTTTGGCTCAACACGTCCCACATTGTGACCCCCTTGTTCAGATAGGTTTAACTTGGGCTGGTAAGTATGACGAGAGGATGGGCGCCACAAATGCCTATGCGGTCGCTATGTGTGAGTAGGCTTGTCGGTATCTTTTAGTAATGTTTGATTCCTCACAATTGCGTTTATAGTCGTTGATCCTATGATCCGAATGTCGTGGATTCAGAGTCATTGGGGGGAGCAAATGATTGGAGATGTGGAGAAGCATATAATCAATCTGGTATGTCTATCAAACCAATAGCCATGCAACTTCGAAGTTCGAACTGATGCTATCACACGGAGATGCATCAAAAGCGAGCTGGCAATGGCTCAGTACCTGTGGAGTCTCTAGCCAATGGAGTGGCACCTCAATGACAACCATGCACGCTAGGCGCACGCCTTTATGGACTACCTGATGTGAACATCCTGTTGCATCACGACAGCAGTGCCCAAATGGTCCAGCAGGAGTTCGAGGCCTACACCACGGCTAATCTCAGCCCCAAGACAATAGACATACTCACATTCTGGGAGGTGAGTGTCCTGCATCTCCACAAGCCATACCTTTTGTCATTGACCATGAGGTGTTGACCAGGTCTCAGAGACATCATTTACGACTATTTATGCCATTGCAATGGACTATCTCCTGATACAGGCCTCCACCGTTCCATGCGAGCGATTTTTTCATCCAGTAGTGAAAACTGACACAAAGAAATGTAATCACACGAGCCCAGTCCTGATGGAGGCTCTGCAGGTGGTAAAGTTCCTCCTGAAAAAAGAGCGCCTTAACTTTACCAAAGGTCGGGTGGCATCACAAAAGGATATGGAGTATAATATGTTGGGCCAAAGAGAAGATGCTAACAATCTTTTGACATTTTCCAGCAGCACAATTACAAGTGACGTATGTGACACTCTTCTCAGAGCTATAGCAGAGGAGGAGTGTGATGACATCGACAATGCTCCTACTACCTACAACTTGTGATGCTTGTTTTCCCTACTCATTTTTTTGTTTCTTCTTTACTCTACCTTTGCTTGTTCTGACTGCCTGGCATCTTGCAATGCTTCTGCTGCCATATTATGCTTTTAATTGTGAACTTGTTTATTCACTCATCCTTGAAAGTCTAACTTTCACCTGATCTAACGTGTTTGGAAGCTGATTTGTACCCAGCCAGCACTGGTGCTCCCTCAGCGAGATCGTGAGTCATGACTACATCAGTTCATATTTGATGACACCAAGACAATCTATGAGTTCGACATGTCAATGCTGGAGACTGTCGGAACTCCCTTTGAAGGATGCATGAACACCATTTGTGGTCTAACACTCTCAATTTATTGTGCTCTCCTCACTAGTGCTTTTAATGACACCACAAAGCTCTGGGGCTTCGAGTCCCGCCAGCTCCTTGCCTCATTTGACGTTCAACATCCTCGGAAACACAATATATATACCTACAGAGGTGAGCTTCTACCTTTTCTCAAACGCCCAAGTGATCGGCCATATTTGTAGTAGCGCAATGTGTGCCCCTGGCTGAGGGAGCGGGTAAGAGCCTATGTGGATATGGCCGCCATCAGGGTGACAAAGTCGAAGCTGGCGGATCAATGCTATGTTATTTTCGGAGCAGGTTCTGCAGGTCTTGGTATTGCAAAACAAGTCCAGGATGCAATCATACTAAGGTAGATGCCATGATAATCCAACGAACATCACATGATGTGACACAAGCGTGACGCAGTGCTGCTAACTCCTGCCGAAGCTGCTGAGAATGCGTACTATATCAGAAGAGCGAGTAGAGTAGAATAACATGCAGTGAAGCACATAGATTATGTGCAGTTAGGATAGCTTGATTAACTAGTAATAAAGAGTTCAGAGGGGGCTAAGTCATAGTGCGAGTCATCAAATTCCTTCATTATGCTCTCGGGAAGAACACGGTGACCACGATACTTTTTGATGGCCCATGCCGCTTGCATGCCATCAAGGCCTATTCGGTATGCATCAATAAATCTAATAGACCTGGTAGCAAAGCTATATTTTGATGCACATGAATTTTTGACATCACCTGAACGAATTTCACTGGAACTTCCCGTCGCATTGATGACTGTGGGATAGCATCCAGTGATTCGACAACATTGCGTTCGAGAGCGGCCTCAGATGAGGAATGAGTTTACTGTCAGTAGATCCGTTTTGCGTAGCCCCAGCATTTTTCAATTCCAGCCTCTGGTGTGTGAGTGTCCAGACTCACATTTTCCTTGTTACTAACATTATCTCCCTCTACAGTTTTCGCTTTTTTTGACCTGAAATTTGCAGCCCATATGCTGTGTACATGTTTCGGCCGTGTCATTGCAAGGCAATGTCTTTCCTCAGCAGAGCGGTGGCAAAATAAAGCCGGTGGAGTTGCGGCACTGTTTCACTTCTGGCACTGTCAGTTTCACCATTTCATTAATAGTGCTCTCAATTCTTCATGTATCACAAATTCACTGCGCTATATTGTTCAATATTGTACTCTCAACAGGATAGCAGAACAGATTTCTCATATGTGTCGTTGGCGAGTTGCTATTAATTGTGCAAGGTATAGTCACAATTTCATCACGCTGGTCATGTGACGTTCATTGGATTATCATGGCATCTACCTTAACAGATGACAGTGTGTCTCGTGAGGAAACCAACAAGAAGTTCTACCTCATTGACCGCTTTGGTCTCTGTGCAGCCTGACAAAGAGTGGACCGATGTCCCGACTAATGAGGCGGGAGAGGTTGAACTTCTGAAGGTCGTCAAGAAAGTGTGACTGACAGTTCTAATAAGACTCAAAGACCCGGACAGTTGACTTTTGCCTGACTTCCAGGATGAAGATGCATCTAACTTCAAAATCATACCGTGCTTGCTACTTTACATTGGGCTCCTCAATCCAAGTGTGATGCTGTGCTTATTCCTCCCTCCTCCAATGCAACTTCCTCAACAACTTCCTCAACACCACACCTAACCATTCCCTCTTCGGCTGTTCAACAACATCCACTGCAACGTCTCTCTGTGCAATGTCTCTCTGCACAATGTCTCTCTGCACAACACCTCTCTGTGCAACACCTCTCTGCGCAACATCTCTCTGTGCAACACCTCTCTGTGCAACGCCTCTCTGTGCAATGCCTCTCTGCGCAACGCTTACTCCCACCCTCATCTCCATAGCTCTTCGACTTCGTGAAGCTTCATCTTTTCTTCCGCTCGCATCTAGTGAGCGTGTTCAAGACTGCAATACAACTGATTCGGTTTAGCTTTTCGAACATCGGGTTAGAAGATTAACTTACGTTGACTTGGTGGGTCATCTGTATTTACAATCGTCAAGATCGAGTGTGATTTGAGAGTATGTATCCCTCAGGTTTGTGCAAAACTACAAGTCTAACCGTTTTTGCTCCGTCAGCTTACCAGATGAAGCGCACCACTTTTTTTGGTGGTCGTCTATTTGGCTTCCTCTATCTATTCCTTGCATCTACACATTTACTCTTGATCTTTGCCGTCAGATTCTCAAAGGATGTATGCCTTACAATATGCATGACTTCCAACTATCAGCAATCACTCATCTACTCGATGGACAAGATGTACTCATGTGTACCGCTACAGGGTACAGGCAAGACTGATACTTTCATACGGCTCATGCACATTGTCTTGACCATATCCGAAAACCCCAGCCTTGCACCTGGTACCAAATTTCCACGACATCCTGCTATGGTTGTGGTCTGTCCAACAAAAGTTCTCAAGGAGGAGATGGTAAGCCACCGACTCGCTGTGCATTCAATGTTTCGACGTCATACTAAATATGTCCATCAGGCAGAAAAGATGATCAAAGCAGGACTCACCACCCTTGCTATCAATGCTGACACGCTCAATGTGGCTCGAAAGAAGGCGTTGAACTTGTTCAAGGAAGCTCTTGAATCTCCATGGTTGTAGCGCCAATGTCGGCCCACTCCTTCTCCTTTGGATTCGATTTGGATGGCAACATGGAGTGTAAGCTGCTTGTAGGCTTCACGGCACTTTCTGCCTCTCAGACAAGCTCGTCCGTCAAAATTTGTGCTGCAAATGAGGTGAGTGCAGCCTTTGCAGGCTTGATCTCCTCGTATGGTGTTTCTAGCTGAAAGGTAAGCTTAGTGTCTGGCGAATTTGCGGGCACCTTCTTGTACGGGCTATTGAGCCATGCATGAATGATGTATCCAACGCCCCGAGCAGACTCCCCTCGCACAAACTTCTCGAGCTTTTCGGTATGCCGGCGTGAGCATCCTTTGATGTCCTCATCTTGCTCATCCTTTAGCTGAAACAAATGGTACAAAAGGTCACCTAACGTCCAGCGCCACACAGTGAGGAGATCGAGAATGGCATCAATCTTATCTAGTGCTGTCTGCCTTGGTTTGGGCGTGTGCGGCTCATTCATATCGGAAACTGGGCCGAAAGTCTTAGTACTGATGTTAAATCCACAGGCTGAATACATCACGCACATGAGGATGACTCTTTTCGGACGCGTTTTTGGGCATTGGATGGCAGACGGCATGGAGTCAGTGGACTTGTGGGTCTTCGCTGGACGTGAGGTGTGCATGGGCTGTGGGCTTGCAGGACTCGGACATCACAATAGTATGGTGTCAGCGTGTAAAACACGCCAGGAGAAAAGAAGCCCTGGTTCGAGATGGTAGGAGATGAGTAGCGCGGTTCGAGCTGTTGAGGGCTAGTTGGAACATAGTGGTGTGTATGTTCGAAAGGAGAAGAGTATTGATGATTGTCCATAGCGTATACTAGCTACTAGCTTGCTACTTGCAGTAGAAAGTATATCTTATCATCCATCTCCTATGGGGTTGTTGCGCTCCATATGGCACCTGTCATCGTGGACTCAAAAACGAGCATGCCGGTCATCTGTCATATACCATGTCAGCCCCTAACCCACCTCTGCTTAAGTCAGCCAAAACTCTGGACCACCGGACTTGATTTCCAGGCAGTTCCACTCCACCCAACCCATCTCCTATGACCGGACCCGGACCTACTCCTATGGCTGATCAGACTGGTCACATGTCCGGACCGCCGGACTTACTTTTATAGAATAGCCCCTTTCCTCTGGCCCTTGGCTTTGTACATTCCCATCTGCTGACTGATCCATAGTCCCCAGTTAATCTCCAACTCCATTTCTTGATGATCCATTAGACTTTCCATGTGCTCCTATACTTACTAATGTACTTTCCATATGCTCCTTCATAGCCTCCTGCATTCCTGCTTACTGATACATTAGACTACCTACAGTATATAAACCTCCTGTACATCCCTGTAGTACCTTAGTATGAATATCAACTAGAATCTGACTCCTGTCGAGTCTCTACTGTTCTTCTGCTCACTCTGATGACTTGGGACTGGTTCCCTTGCCTACTTCCTGTCCTTTCCTCCATGGACCGGTTGGTTCCCGCGCCCTCCAGTTGGTTCCCACCCCCGGGTCCGCCGGTTCCCACGCCTCCGGACCTCCGGTCGTTGACCCTATGTCATTAGACCCTCGACTCTGCCTGTGGCAGCCATTTCTCGATCTTCTATTGTGGACCATGGTCCCAATAGTCCTTTACCTTCCCCCAACCCAAGTAGATACTATTCCTAGTCCCGGGTCCTCCGGACCGCTCCCACCTATGACCAGACTTTGACCCCTATCCTCCGGACCACTTCCACCCACGACCGGACTTTGACCCCTATCCTCCGGAAGCTCCGGACATAGTTCCTGCCCTCTGAAATTAGCAGGCACACCTAGTATCTGGTATGGGGCGCAGCGCACGAGCTGAAGCCAAGCCTGCTCTGTCCATCCTGCACCCTCGGAGCCATGGTTCTAACATCATCCGGCATCGTTAAGCAACGATTTTGACAACCAACATGTTGACCACCGGTAAAAAGGCTGCCAAAACTAGCAGACCTTGAAATAGAAGGAACGACTGTCTTCATTCTATCAAGGTCTGACTATGGGAGACTAGATTTTAGCTGGCTTTAGCTAGCTTGAAGCCTGAAAACGGCTCTACTGACTGGACCGAACCATAAATTACATAAGCTATAGCTAGGTACATGGTTCGGCTAACTACAGCTCCGCTCACGGCTAAAGCCGGACATAAGCCGGAGCCGCGGCAACACTAAGTCATCATCGACTCGCCACCTGAGGACTCGTTGCCGGACCTCATGATTCCTGACATTCTTGTGCTTGATCACTGTTCCTAGTAGTGTATATTGTATGTTGATATCATCTGAATCACCGACTTTCATTCAATGTTCGAATTAAGTGGCAGAAGAGCCGGCTGAATAATTGACCTGAACTACGAGGTAGACTGGTGACCAGCCCCTCTATGAGGCAAGCCCTCGATAGAGGGACTGGTAAAACTGGGTTTGAATTTGGATGAAGCGCGGATTCTCAGGATAACGTGACCTCTAGCCAATGAAAAAACCCGTTTTTTTCAAAACATATTGTAGAATACAAAATAAACGTTAAAATTTTCACTATTGACGCAACACGACGCGTCCTCATCCTGCAAAATCAATTATCAATGGACCAGCAATCACTGATACAGGGAATCCACGTTGCATCACGGTTTCGAGGATAATATCGATAATGTGAATGCGAAGTTGACTAAGGAATGAAGACATCTGATTGAGGGTAGGACAAACATCTGCGTTGAATGTCAGTGGTGTAGCATTGAGGGCACGGTTCAACATCGGCGAGAGATGCATGTGATCTCGATTCCCATTGCGAACTTCGTAGAGGATAGCAAAAGTTCCCGACTGGACCTTTGCAGGGGCATCAGAGCGTTGTTCGACAAATATCGATGTGCTGATATTGATGTTGTCGTAACACATCATGTGTGGTTGACATGCAACCTGTCTCACATGTTCTAGACAGTGCACAGCAAGTTTCTCGAGCAAAGTGAGAAGGGACGTGAAGGATATACATAGACCACATTTGTAGAGGGCTTTGATTGTTTGTTTCGAAGCCCCATTTGTCCACACAAAGAGCGTGAATGGAACCGTAAGAAAAATACTGTGATGCGAGCGTTGAGAGGCAAGTTGTGTGATGATGACATTGCATGCCTTTTAGAAGTGAAGATTCATCAATTCAAAAGACGGAATAATACAAAAGATGTAGTGTATCATACAGTACTGCTATCCTTGATCTTGTTCCTTTCGATAGCGCATTCCATCTGAGAAGCACAGCGGAGGATATGCTGTAAGATTGGTGCCTTCCATGCGACCTTGTCTTGTATAGTGGTGCTGAGGTCCCACATTGGGAGGAACTGCGGTGTCACAGAATCGAGTGTCCCACGGAGAGCCTCTTTTACTGCGTCCATCTTGTTGCTGACAGTGAGGGATATGTAGGCGACTGCATGAGGACGAAACCACTGTAGCATGCGGGCTCGACCCTGTGAGTCCGCAAACAAATGGTCGAACATTTGCTCAAGCTTGCCCGATACATGCTGTCCATCACTGGAGTTCTCTTTCTCCCCTTTAGAAGGGTTGTATATCCAGTCACGGTAATACACAAAGTCAGGTTGTGATGGATCGAGGACTCGAAGGATAAGGTCCAGGATTGACATGCGGTCTTCTCTGAGGATATTGATGACATATTTGACACGGTCGTTAGGTGAGAGATGCGACGGAGTTGCCACGGCAGCTGCAGGGAGACATGTTGTAACATTGACAAAACCAGAGTCAAAAGATCGATTGAAGTTCTCATTGAGAACTGTCGAAGAGGCCGGCATCCTTCAAGTACTAGTAGCAGGTTGTATACGGAAAGCAGAATAAATATACATGAAGGGATGGAACGAGGTTACCGTGTACACACGTCGATCGAACTTAGTGATACTTGGCAAAGGTCTTAGCAAAGCGTCGCGTGGTCTCTGATATCCTCAAAAGGGATTATCCATCACGTTATCCTGAGAATCCGCGCTTCATCCAAATTCAAACCCAGTTTTACCAGTCTAACTACGAGGCACTGCTGCTGTACTAAGTGACCGAGCCATGGATTATAGGCTTACTAGAAGTCTGCTAGTTAGCATGGTTTAATGCATCAAGAAACATGCTAACGAGCATAGTTAAACCATTCCTCGTATCTTGTAGTGAGCAGAAATGCATTATAGCTACAAGGACTTGTCGAAGCAGTTAATTCACGAATCACATGCATGGTTAAGATAGATTATAAAACCGAACATCTGACGAGTGCCCGATACTTCCGATAACACCACGACTATATTTACATCGACTGTCACCTGAAGATCATCTGACCCACTAGCTTTACAGTATTTATATCCCCAAAATACGCCCTCATGAATAGCCCAAGTGTTATCGTCGACTACGTGGACGCTTACCTCGGTCTGTGATGGCGACTTTCGGGGTAGCCTCCTTTGACACCGCCATTTATGCGACTTTCAGACCGACCTACCCTAGGTCTCTGTTTGACTTCATATTCCGGTACCACGAGCGTAGTAAGGGTGCAAGATGGGATAGAGCAGTGGACCTTGGTTGTGGGACGGGTCAGTTCAATTGAAGCTGTAAGAGCTTGAACCATACTAACATGTTGGTCATCCGGAACTCCAGGTCAAGCAACGGTTGAGCTCACACCCTTCAAGCGCATCACTGGTGTCGACCCAAGCTTTAAGATGATTGAAGTTGCTCAAGCTAACCTCAAGGCACAGCCAGTGAGCACCGGGCAATACGAGTACGTACAGGCGAGCGCCGAGAGCTTGCTATTCTTGGAGGACAGTAGTGTGGATCTAGTCATTGCCGGTGCGTGTGTCATGCAGGAGAATCTCATGGTACTGTCTGTTTATGATGTCTGTGTGGTCGCAGCCCAGGCATGCCATTGGTTCGACTGGAACAAAATGTGGCCTGAGCTCGCAAGGGTGCTGAAGAAGAATGGGAGTGCTGCATTTTGGGTGCGTTCCTCTCCGAGTCATTACTTGCATGTTCACTCTTATCATTTGCTTAATGTAGATTTACTCCGAATTCCGCTTCACCCACTATCCATCACTCGCACGGCAAATTAACACCTACGGCCAAGGCCTCGACCCGCTGCACAACATCGGCCCATACTGGCAGCAACCCGGCCGTTCAATCCTAGAGAACCACTTGGTTGAGGTGCCAGAAGGCAATGAAGTTGTACCCGGCGCGTTCAGTGATTTCGAGAGGGTCTTCTTCACAGGTACGTCCTAAGCCCACCTTGCGCGACACTGCACTAATAAATCCTAGGCGACCACTACCCATCTCTCCCTTCTCCGCGCTCCGTGATCATGCGCAAGAAGATGACATGGGATGACCTTCTTTCGTACCTCAATACATGGAGCGCGCTTCACACGTTCCGTCAGCACAACCCTGCGGATGCGGAAAACCCGCGCGGAGACGTCGCCGTGCGGTTCTGGAAAGATCTGAAGGAGGGTGTCGAGCGGGAGGTTGGGAGATCCGTAGAAGGACATGATGAAGTAGATATTGAATGGCCGTTGGCGATGGTGATGGTTAAGAGGGCATAAGATGATGTTTAGGGTTATGTAGGGCGGGAGGTGTGTTCTTCGTTGATAGCTTGCAGCCCATCTGACTAGAGACATATTTAGGGCAATCCTACATATATAGAAGGAATGACTATCTATGGGAGACTATGTAGCCGAAATGCATTCAGAAAGCTAGTCTGTTCAGTCAGCAAGCGTACTGAATACAGCACTGAAACGAAATGCAATGTGAAAACGTTATTGGATCACTAGGGCTATAGTGCCAAGCCTCGTCAGAGTGGGTCGCCTGGTCGCAACAATAAGTCCTCGCCTGAATTTGGGCGCATGGTCGTGGCGGATCAATTGATTGTCAACATGCCATATGGCCTGTTCAAATTGTTCCGACAGTATATAACTCCGTCGCTTTGATCTTTGACCCAGACCACCCTGACCCTTTCATTCCAAGAACTCATAATGCGAGATCCGCCCGGATCAGCCTTATCAATGCCATCATTGGCAGCATTTTCATCGTTACTGGTCTTCATGAAACTGCCAGCAGGTCTTCGGTGCTCTTCGGTGCTGTGATCATTTCTTCCAATGATCCTTGTTCACGAGATAGTAGATGCTTCCATTTCCTATAGACAGCGTGTGCAGTAAGTCTCGTCCACGTAGGAGCTAATTACGGCATGCGCCTGTAGATTTTGAGGGCGCACTTGAGGTCAGCGGACCTGAAGATGCCATCACCTGAGACCTTTGCGAAACAATCGCACTTCCCATGCTTGAATGCGTCGTGTTGAATCTTTTACCATCATTTATCTCCCAGTCAGGGAAAAAAAGTTTGTGAGAGCACGTTTTGGTGCTCAAACCTATCACTAGCTTGAACGTCTTCTCAGGATCAGCGTGATAGGATTGGAGCTGCTCAGTGATGAACCATGCAACACCACCACATGGGAAGCACCGACCAACAAGCATAGTGTATCCATGGTGCGATCTAATCTCGAGTGTGAGCATGCAAGATGCTGAAGTATTTGTCCTAAGTACCATGGCAGCTGTTAGCAACTTATCTCGACGGCAAATTTCTCACAGTCAAACATACATATTAAAGGTGGCACCGCTAGGCCAGGGTGGTGGGCTGGGCCTGGTGCGAGGAGAGCAGGTACCAGCCGGCTGGTTGCGCATGAGGGCCAGAGCGAGGCAGTGCGTGGGTATTGTCAGACCAGAGGTAGCGCTGCGACACGCCAACTCATGTAAACCCCGAAATCCGGAAACACTTGAATCCTTCTCGACATTACGACGTGGCGGATCACCCACCATGACGGTGCGGATCATAATTCATATGGAGGACCGAATCGTGATTCACTTCAACGCGGTTTGGAGCGTGATCATACACGTGACCGTCGCGACGACGAACTTTATTACATGAAGTTGCCAAATAATAAAAGGAAGGTGCACGGGGACTACCTTTTATGCATTATGGGTTGGGCCACAGAGTCCGGTGCTGCGGCTTAATTTTCGTTGTCGGCTCTTTTAAACGGCGTTCTTTCATTATTTCGTCTTCCGGTTCGAACATAAGCAGTAGTAAGGGCTATACCGTGTACGAGTCGCGGACAGCACGCGCTGTGAGAGTTTGCCAATTGTCATTAGTTTTGCACACCGTGATAGTGTAATTGGCCCCTAGCGTCAGGGCGAGAGGAGACGTTGCCGGCACATCCTGTTCGTTACCCGAGTCACCCCGTTTCAGGTTCATGTATTAATGCTGCCAAAACCCTTCCACACGATATCGATGGTAATAAGTTGAACCAGATATGTGATATGGGTTCACTAGAAATCCCGGTGAGCCCATAAACTGGACGGGTAATTTTGCATCTCGGGATTGAAAATACATGTACTGGCTTTAGGACACCCAACTTCGAGAAGTTGAGGGAATTGATCTTGACCGCAGAGCTTAGTGGTAGATAGGCACGCTGGAGAAGTCACGGTAGTGCCAATCTAAATGGATTGAAGCGTACATCATGGATATAATTCTTCAAAGTTACAACGTTGAGCGGTAGCATTAGTGCTTTGCTTCAGTGCACCCGTCAGTCTTAAGAATAAGGCATCCTGTGCATACTTCGGATAGGCCAGCTCCTTCTGCGTGGATCCAGCGAGACAGGTGGATATGATTGAAAATGAAGGTAGACGGTCTTATGGAGAGCTGCTGTATTTGAATAGCACATTTTCTACGTTAACGTTACGCAGTATAGTATATGGCATTAGATTTAGTAGATGCCAGGTAGCAGCCGATACTTGACTACCTTAGCCCAATCCTCCCATTCGTCCTTGGAGATTGACCTCACCATCTCATCCTCATGACCGATCCTAAGCACGAGGCTTGTTATGGCAATTATTCTCTCTGCTAGCACTCCTAACATAATCGCCTTCACTCCAGGGATATTTAAAACGCCTGATCGTCTAATAAATGAGGACCACGATCCGTGCAAGATAAACATGCCGATGGACAGTACAACTGCTCCCAAGTAGGATGGATGGCGTACGACCGAGTATGGTCCAGTCGTGACAAGCTTGTGCCCCTTGCGGACACTGAGCTTGAAAGTGAAAAATCGACCGAGGGTGCGGAAACACCACCAGCGGAGTAATCCACCCGCGGCCATGAGTGCGGTGCCGGAAAGGACATGAGAATTAATGGGCACGTCTTGGATCGTTCGAAGCAGACCAACTGCGCCTTGCATCCCGCTTGGAAGAGTGGTGGGATTTACCACGCGGGAGGCGATGGCAGCGACTTCTGTGAAGGCAACAGCCCATGATATTGCCTGGGCATCGTTCCATCAAAGAGGATCATGGACAATTGAGGAACAGCTACCTTGGCGAGCGGGAGTCCGTATTTGGTATCCTGGATGAGAATCCATTCAATAAAGCTGTAGTGAATCACATCGTTGCTCGTGGGGGTATTGGGTGGTGTGCCAGCTACGTGCAAGGCGAGAGGGGACGAGAGAATGAGTGATATTTTGAGGAGGGACTCCATCTTCGTGAAGAAAGCTCGGCCTTGTCGACTGCTTTTATCCGCGAATGCATCACATCATGTGGTCAAAGTTCGAAGCTTGAATGGTCAATTCGGCACAAATAAAGATCAAGGTGCAGACTGGGAATTGTGTGATAAAAATACCTGTCTCTTTGCTTGCAAGATCATCTGCCAGGTCACCTCCACTTTCGGGAACAAATAACATATTGGATTACCATCTAGCACCAGCTAGCACCGTACCGACACTCACTGAGCCTGCTACGATCATAAAACATATGGAGTTAGATAGACGCTGCTCTCCCATCGGCACACTTATACGAACTTCTCGAGATCATCACTATAACATTTGCGCGCGGGCGCTGCGCATAAGCTCAACTAGGCCCTGGAGCCTTGTTGTGGTGTACGCAATATAAACACCGGTTTGGTCGCTCATCATTTGAGTCTATTTGAGTAGGGGGTAAATGGGAATATCCAGGATTTCATTTGGCAAGGCGAGTGAACTCACCGTGACCAGGACCAGGCGAAGGACACCTGAGGAGTAGTAAATTGACAAAATATAATAGTTTGATTGTATCAAAGCTAGTAGCACCTGAGGGTCCCACGGGCCACGTAGATTCTCTCTGTTATCAGAAGCCTTGCTGGCAGGCAGATGTGACCGGAAGAATTTCCCTCGCATCCCCTCCGAGCTCGCGCCAATCAAGCCAACCACCCTGGGGTCTTGCATAGCCTTGAAGGGGTAAACTTACGACATATGGACTCCAAATTTATGCAATTTCTGGGAACCTGGCAAGAAGTTCGGCAGCGTACCAAGGTGGTCATTCCATTTGTGCTTCTCCAATTTATCTAAGTAACTAGGAGATCGAAGGTTGGGACACTACTGTAAGTGTCACTCACTCCGACACCGGCAACTACCCACCATCAAAATTAACAAATGTATCTACACCTCCAGAAATACTTATTTTGTCTTGAAAATCTTACTGGTAAGTTCACAGCACATATGGATTCACGGATAAAAGCAGCGGCAAAGGTCAAGATTGCCAAGTGTATTCATGACGATGTCCCTCCTCAAAATACCCCTCATTCTCTCGTCTGCTATCGCAGTGCACGTATCGCTCACCCCCCCAAACCACCCCTCGAATAATGAAGTTGTTCGCCAAACCCTTGTTGAGTGGATCATCATCAAGGACGTCAAATACGGGCTCCCGCTCGCAAAGGTAGTTGTTGATTGATGATTGTACATGATCCCCTTTGATGGAACTATGACACAGGCTGTTTCTTGGGCTGTTTCTTTAGCAGAACTGGCCGTCATTGCCTCTCGCGTAATAGACCCCAACACGCTTCCCAGGGTGATACAACACGCAGTCGGTCATCTTCGAACGATTCAAGACATGCCTGTTAATCATCATGTCCTCTTCGGGACCGGCCTTATTGTCGCGGGGGGGTTCCTCCGCTGGTGGTGTTTTCGCACCCTTGGTCGTTTTTTCACATTCAAGCTCAGTGTCCGCAAGGAGCACCAGCTTGTCACGACTGGACCATACGCGGTCGTACGCCACCCATCCTACACAGGAACTATTCTGCGGTCCATCGGTATGCTGATGTTGTACGCATCGCAGACTTCATTCATCAGGCGCTCGGGAGTTTTAAAATTCCCTGGTCTGACATTGATGTTGCTGGCATTATTGATGGAGAGAATCGTTGCTGTGATAAGCCTCGTGTGTAGGATCAGCCACGAGGATGAAGTCATGAAGTCAATCTCCAGAGACGAGTGGGAGAACTGGGCTAAAGTAGTCAAGTACCGGCTCATACCAGGCATCTACTAAACTCAATCGTCTACCGTTGGCAGGGCTGAAGCGTCCATCTTCAATATTTACCTCTCTCGCTGGATCCTTTGATTAGTCTAGTGCACGGACAGCTACATACATGAATAGTACACTTTGAGTATCATAAACCCTGTAATGCAAAGCGGCACTAGAGGTGCAGACTCAGGCAAAAGTACTCAATCTCATCCGTTTTTCCTCAAATAGAATTTTGCATCGTATTTCTGGACCTAATACAATGTCCCATGCATCATTACCAGGACATACACTGAGTGTTGCGTCGTGTATAAAATCAGAATGGGTGAAATCAGGCATTCTGGAAGGTACAACAAAATTGCAGAGCTTGTAGCCTGTGCTTCTTGGAAATATAAAACAAATGACAAAGGCTATCTTGCGGACATGTGGAGAGCTCAAGGGAAAAATACGAACACATAGAATGACAAATGGCATGTACAAGGTGTTGTGCAAACATCGGGAATGATCCCAAGAGGACAATAATTTCGTGTTTTGACATAAGCAACAGTAGCTTCCCTAGGCAGATCAAGATAGTTGATCCTTCCATTCTAAGACAGTATCTCGGTATGCAGGACAATTGAATTCGTGAAAGTGGGTTAGCTACCGCAACCTGGCAGCCCTGTCAAATTATGGCCATTCACAAACATAAATAATATAAATGTAAGGAAAATCTACAACGTGCACCTTATTCTGGTGCTAATTGCTTTTGGGATTTAGCTCGAAGCCTCGGCTCATTCATGCAGCCCAATTTTGATAAGTGCAGCTGCGATGGATTGCGAATGTGGATGTTCAAGAGGCGCGCCTCGGATTCCGCATCGAGCCTGAACCAGAACCCTGTCGAACCGCTGAGCGTAGTTTGCAGTTCCAGCATCTCGAAGTCAAACAATTTTGATAGACCTGCAAAACCAATCAAGCCACTATCAAGCGACCGAGCTTCCTGCGGGAACGCGGATTGCAGAATTGGTTCGGTCGTCCTTCACAGTTGAGTACGACAGAGATATCGTAAAGTTTGAGAAGTGAGCGAACTCACCGCATCAAGGAGGCACTGTAAGACACTCAAGGAGCTTCAAGAGTCGCTTTTCTATGTATAGCGAGCTCCGAACAGCCTCAATATCTCTCCAAATTCACCTTGCCCTTGCGTGGGCTCGCTCGAAGGAGTCAGCTAAAAGAATATCTCCAGAGAAGCAATTTGATAATCTCGTGGGTGGTGATTCTGTCACAGCGAAGGCCAGAAAAACACTAACACGCAAAAGAGGATTTGGCATATTCGCAGTGGAGAGATCGGGGCCGCTTGTGCTTTGCCGCGCTCGCGTTATTACAATATTGTGGTCGCCTATGATTGGTGAATGTAATCACCCCTAGCCAGATTATACGTTCCTTCTTTATTATGTGTCGAATGTGTCGGAAGGCCACTTAATCCAGCCCACCAAGGTCCAAACATAGTACTATCGATGACCTGGTAGTGAAGGAAACGAAATTAATACTTAGGAACACGATACCTGTCATATGGAGGGCAGACTCCCATTCCTTCGTTAAGATGTTTCTCCTGATTCACAAAATCTCTGAGTCACTTTCTCTTTGCACCAGATACAGACTTCTAATCTCATCCCTACTCTACATAGCCTATGAGCTGCCAGTCGCTGCTGCAATTATGACGCGCTTTGTCGCTGATCCTCCGACTCGCATTGAGCTGGCTTGCCCTCTAGCGGAACTTCTTCCATGATAACATCTGGACGCTCGTATTGAATCCAGTGGCCAATACCTGTATTATCAAGGATTCTGATAGTTATTCTCTCCACATCACGAGGGATTTTGTTCAAATCACATGCCCTGCTGAGCTTCGGATCTGATATCAGAATGGTGATCTTCACGTTGCGGGGGATGTTTTTGAGCAGGCTACCGAAAGACCATGGCAAGTTTTGCTGTTCGTCACAAAGGTAGAACCTGTCAGCAACACTTGCCATTTACACACCTGAAATACTACCTGAATTGTTTGCTCGACAACAGTGCGGTCGCACATGGCAGCTCCCAGCATCCTCAACACGCAGTCACGTTGTGACCAAGCAGGATTCTCGGCCATATGCTCGTCAGCGCTTCTGACATCCACAACCTCCCGCACGAGCAGGTTTATCGCCCGTCCGACTTGCTCCTCTGTGAACTCGAGGGCGGGATCAACGAATATAATGGTGGTTTCCTTCTTTGTGGGCAAAAATGGAAGGAGCGACAAGCCCACTGGGCCACCAAGTGAATGACCCATGATCACGTCGTAAGACGTGTCCATGGCGAAATACGGTAGGAGGTCCTCTGCATAGGCGGACATACGATAGTCACTGCCCCGTCTCCATCCATGCCCAAGTAAATTCGGCGCCACGACGAAGAATCCTGATCAACCTGTTAACAACAGAATATCATCACCGTAGTGTTACAAAACCTGACCTTCTGCAACTAATAGCTGAGCGACACCCTCCCAGGAACTTGAGCACATAGTCAAGCCATGAAGGAGCAGAGCCCGTTTGGATGCGCTAGGGGAACCCCACTGGGACGCTGAGATGGACATGCAGATGGCTTAGATGTGTTCAAGGTCTTGTGAACAGAAATGCTTGCAGTAACGAAGAGGTCTGTAACTCGGTATTCACTTAAAGACTGATGGAGGGTCAACGGGAATGTGAAAGAAGCACGCAGGCATAATGATCATATACTTAAATAGTGTAAGGCGTATTTGAAAGGGTTCTGAAGGGAAAGACTATGTTGAAAATCAGTGTGTTTGTTGGTTGAGAGACGCAACTTATGGAACCGAACCAGGTATCTGGTTTAATGAGCCGCAGATATCCCGGCGTATCCTGCGATAGTGCGAGTGGATATCTGTTGATATTGCAGTGGCAGTAAGCTAACCGAGATGACGACGTGTCACCTAGGGATGTCACTCCCTAGGTGACACGTCGTCATCTCGGTTAGCTTGTTGTCAACAGATATCAACTCGCTCCATCGCACATCTGGATCCTGGAAGTGCCAACAAACAGGAGCAAAATGTTTTGAAGTTTGAACCAGGACTTACAATTGCAAAATGGCTGGGAGAAGGGAGTTTGGACTCACCCCGCCGAAGGCGGGGTTTGAAAACATATCTAGTTAGGGTGTTAGAGCTCGTTAGGACTGGTTAAGGCTGTGGTTTGAACCCTCGCTTTCAGCGGGGTCGGTTGAACCTCTAGAACGGAAGTCGTTGCGAATCTCGTACCCATATTGCCGCTTTCTTTGAAATCCTGGTTTATTAATTTAAGCGGAGACAGCACCGTAGGAGTACTGCAAGGCCCTTTCTAATAAAAGAATATCACCACCACTTAGTAGGATTGATGCAATGGCAAAGAGTCAGTAAGCTTACCAGAACAATTGAGCGGCTTAGAGGTTTAATAATTCGTCCTGATACACTTACGCTGTGGTGGTGCCGCGTCATTTCAGACGCGGAGAAAATGCATGGGCATGTTCATGGGGATCATTTAATTTAATTTCGGGGGAACTGTACACGGTGCACTAGTTTTACTAGGATGAATCAGGGTACATCGCCCGGATCAACAAAACTTGCATCTTGTCCAAATATTATCATGTAATGAGCTTATGTAGTGCTCATTGCTGTGACGTCAACCGTTATTACATAATCGTGCGTCAGGCTGCTGTCGGAAGATGTGTAAAGCCCTGTAAAGCTTTGCCTATGTCACGTCAGTGCCGCTAAGTTCATGCCTCACCCATGCTACGTCGGTGGCCGCGTCAATGTAGGGTTGAGCTAGCCTCTTGGGTCAAATCAACTTCATTGATTCGTCTTGATCAGAAAATTCGATTCTCACATTCGTCCTACACTCAAATGTGCCTGCTAGCTGCGATGTGGTGTTTGTGCGTGTCGACTCAACATGGCTGGGATCAGGGATCGAAGGCCTGTGTTCATTTATTGCAAGGCACTGGCATTGGAGGCTGACTGATTATGCTTGCTAACCATGCAAAAAGTACATTACCGTCAACCGAACAGTTTTTAGAACCCCCTGGGTCTGTCATGCATCGAGCACATACTACATAGCTGCCTCGCGTGTTCTAGTACCATCATAAAAGGGCCGTGTGGGATGCTGCGGGATGGCCCATGAGTTGCCAGGTTCGGTGGCTGGATTGTTCGGCTGAGCTTTCCGTACTACGGGGTCCCAAACTCCCACCGACTCCCACCGCTGATAGCTGAGATGATGCCTGGTAACGCAGTCCGCAAGCACCTGTGAAGAATGCACTGGATACCTTTGAAGTTGTTGGCAATGGACAGCAAGACATCATGTGGCCAAGGCCCTTACTCCGAGTGTAAGCTGCTTCACCAAATCATGCGTAGGAGAGGTTGTGGACACGGTGCGTGCATCCTGCTGCCTAGCTGGAAACGAAACAGCAATCGACCAAATATCATATCTTAATATACAAAAGATCTTCTTCACATCCATGCATACCTGCCATCAGGTAAGTACCCGAGTCCGAGATCTGTCATAGCAACAGCGGTGTACCCGTCACCATATTTCTTTCAACATCGGAACGATGTACTGGCTAAGAACCGCTGCGAGCACACATGTGACTATGCAAATCAGGAAAGGATGCATTCTACAGCATTCTACTGTCAAGTGTTCATTCCTGCCGGACAACAACGTTAGTAATGGCTCTCACTGCCCAATACCAAGCTAACAGATACCAACATCTCACCAACCGAGAAACATACGTGCGGATCACAAACAAGACAACAAGACAAACATCCCATCATATCCCCTTCTCCTGCAAAAACTTCTCCACAGAATCCCAAAGCTCCTTCGCAAGCTCCTCATCCTTTGCCATCTTCGTTAGCTCTAACACTCTGCCTACCGGCATTAAATACGAGCCCATGTACTTCTCGCGCTGCTTGGTCACTTCTTCCGACGCAGCTGCAAACACCGAGTTATGTGCGCCATTGTCTGGATGGGAAAAAAAGAGGAACAGGAGGGGCTTGAGGATGAACTTGAAGTTGGAGAAGAGTGGTCGGTCAGAGAAGGTGGTGTTGACTGTCCCTGGGTGAAGTGAGATGACGATGATGGGGGAGCCAACGGCAGTGAGGCGTCGTTGAAGTTCACAAGCATAGAGAATATTTGCGAGTTTCGTCATGCCTAAGTGGAATAATTCTGTCAGACTGGAGATACCGAGGAAGGCAAACCGACGTACAATACCGCGCGAAGGTAGGGAAGAGCGCATTCTTGAACTCGACGTTGAAATCCTCAAGGTTGCGGAAGCGAGGTTGCTCTGACACGGAGCGGTAGCCGTCTGAAGAGACCTAGTAGGTATGGATTTGTGAGCTCACGGGACGAGGATGGTGTGTAGATGCACGTACAACGACTATGCGGACGTCCGAATTAGGTTCTGCTGCTGTCTGGTCCAGCAGCGGTTGAAGGGTGCGTGTCAAGACGATATGACTTATTACGCTGGGATGAATACATTTTGAGTGTACTTGGTATATTTTTTACCAGAAGACGCACTTGACCATCATTATCTCCTGCACTCCTGGAATTTTGTGTAAGTGCAGATCTTTACGGTGTAGGACCAGAACTTACCATCCAGCGTCATCGCGTAATCCTCAATCAAACTACAGAGTCATCTCAGCATCAACTACGTCTACAGAAGGTGGGGAGCTCACATTGCTGCATTGTGAACTGTAACTCATTCAGCATGCCGACATCCTCAACGCAATGCGCATAAAATATATGATACTGACTTAGAATATCCAATCTGTTCTCCTGTTTCATAAATTCCTCTGCCGCTTTCTTTGCATTCCGGGGGTCCTTCAAGTCAAGTGACAGCCAAATAACATCCCCATGGCCAGGACCCAGCCCCTCTGCTTTCAGTTGCGCGATTGCTTCCTCTGCCTTGCTCTGGCTGCGTGCAGCTATGTACACCTTGGCGCCATGACGTGCAAGGTGCTTCACAGTTGAGTAGCCGATACCTGCACTAGAAAGCAGCTGTGAACAAACCGGGTACAAGCTGCGAGTGACACTCACTTTCCACCTGTGATAAGGACAACTTTACCAGACAAGTCTGGAAGGTCAGTCACTGGGTCAAACGACTTTGAGAAGAAGCCCATGATGCTGAGAGAAATAAATGCGATACATTAGTCTGGCATCACTGTTGCACCAACTGCTGCGGCAAACGCCGCGACCACAGGTTGCCACGGTGCGAAGGAACGTCGAACGACTATGTCTTTCTTCTGTCTAGGGGAGACTAGCATCCACTGCGCCTGCTATCGCGCTAACAACCCCCCGTTGTCCCCCGAATGAGCCATGGAGTCAATCGCACGCTGGTTCCACCCTCATAAGGTTGATCTTCTGCAAATCTTCTGCGCTACATCAGGCATTTTTTCTCACACTCCTCTACGTATACATGAATCCATGTTTACTTCGACGTTTGTCTGAACGTCGCAGACTTGCGGTTACGGTCGCAGCAGTCATGGCACTATCGCAGCTTCCATTAGAATTGTATGCAAGGTCCGTCTCTAGCCCTCCTTTTTGCTCATTCATGTTGATTTTTGTCTTCATTTCAGTATTGGGCTAGAACCTGACTCAAATAATCACGGGCCCGATATCCTGTGACCGAGTGATTATTGGTGGTTCTGCCGGTTCTGCCAGTACAATTGCTCTCAAATATATAATTCCACAGCATCATCGATACTGCAATTAACCAGATCATAAGGTATAATTCCTGTCCCTGCTATAACTCGTACTCTTTGTATGGACTATAATTTATGTGGAAACAGGTTCGTGATATCGACTTGAGAATGAGAGTCACACATTGAATGGTTTTCATTGCAACTCATTGCACTTGTACGGTGTGCACCAAGACACCACCACCTTGTCCTCCATGCTGAGTGTGTTCCCATACTTGAAGCGAAGGACCTCGACAGACAAGTACTCTTTGGAGGGTAATTGTTATAACTCCCTATGACCCTCATCATATCATCGTTATGTTTTCCCATGATCTCCGCCAACGCTTCTTCCATCCACCGGTGTCCATTCTGTGCATCGATCATCAAATGGGTGTTGTCGATCGATGTTATCCGCAAATTGATGCACGGTGCCAAGATCAACGCCATTGTACACCTCAGGGTCTTGCATGACTGCCCATCAAACATTAATCTCTCATAGCTCAACGACAGAACAACACCCATCAAATCCCTTTCTCCTCCAAAAACTTCTCCACAATATCCCAAAGCTCCTTCGCAAGCCCCTCAGTGACATACTCACTTTCCACCTGTGATAAGGATGACCTTGCCAGACAAGTCTGGAAGGTCAGCCACTGGGGCGAAGGACTTTGAGAATAAACCCATGGTGCTGAGTGCAATGAGTCAAAAGCAGAAAACAACAGCAGGTAAACGTCGAGCACTTAGCTGTTCATATAAGTGGTCGAGCCCGGGATGCCATATCGGCCGATGAAATGCTTGGAAGTCATGTTTTGCCACTGGTTCAAATCACTAGTTCACTTATGAAACAGAACATGCGTCCGCAAGAGCGGCAGGACACTGAAATTCTGGAAGTGTCGGAGAAGTCTAGACTCGTAACTATACGTTGATTTGAATGGTAGTTATTATATGCTAGGCTGGTCACGAGCCTAGGAGAAGTCTCCTGCAATTCTGTTCGATCCGAGGTCGGCTTGAAAAGAAGGAATAACTGTGTCCCTTCTTCGAGGTCTGGGAGAACCAGGGAGACGAGTCCGTTCGGACTCCGGAGGAGTCGCAAGAAACTAATATTCGTTTGAATTTTTTGACCTGACACGAAAAGACACTCCGGAGTCCGAATCTCATCATGATAACGTCAAGGTCACGGAAGGTTCGACAAAGGTCAAACTAAAGTTCCATTCTCCTTACGCTGCGGCTATTCCATACCCAGCGGATCACCACTGGACATGTACAAAGTGGCACGTGGTCATGAGAGGCTGTTCAGCGCTAAGCGCTAAATGCTTGAGGCTTTGGCTGGGGAAATTGCAGCATCCCCTTGATTTATGCACTCGTCTTCCATGTCTTCTCGGTCGAATTCACGAAGCCGTGGCGGGGGACTAAGTACAATCTTCGATTTCATTTGGGCAAGCCGGTTCGTCTACAACGTGGTGTTATGCTCTTTGTACTAATTCTGTCATACCTCTCTTGATTCTTCTTGTGATCAAGGCTCCATGGGTCTTCTGCAATCCTACCAACAAGTCATCCTCTTACACAGCTACCACCGTATGTCTTACCCCGTCAATACCCTAAGCTACGACATCCTGAGGTAGTTCGTCAACAGCGTAGTACCTCATATCACGGTCAGCACTCCTGGGGACTCGGTAACCCCACCAAAGTCGCCTTCATCCCCCGTGTGTTCTGCTGGGGCGGCCCCGGCCGCTACAGCAACTGGTGCATGTGCCACACCAAGCAGTCACATTAACCCTTCAAGTTCTGGCGTATCTGTATCGTCATCCACAACTCCTCAGTCTACCGCGTCGACACGTGGGGCGAGGCCTATTCCCGCATCTGCGGTGAATCGATACGAGAGAAAGCGGACAATGTAAGTCGGTATGCGGCGCTTTCAGTCTCCGTTGTCGATCTTAATTACAGCCTAGACCCCAAGGGAAGGATCGCGTGTTTATCGAGCCGGGCAACAAGATATTCGAAGAGTGTGTATTCATTCTGTGATCGGACTGTTTATGAGCTGACTGCCCCAAGCAAACCGCCCTCTAGTCGATGGGAGCCACTTACGCACCCTGAAGGTGCGTTGTATTACTACGACAGCGCTCACGTAGGTTCAGATTCGACGCTCATCAATTTGGAATCACTGATGAAGGCGCCAGCGGATTTATACCGATGCTGACTTGTCAAAGCCGTCAACCCTCATTGCGATCGAGGCATTCGCGGATCAGGTATATAACGATGCACAAACCAACCCAAAGATAGATATCACCAGCAAGACAGAGTTGGTCATTGAGGATATAGACGAGAATACATGCGGCTACTATTTTGTCGAACCAGACACGCGGTGCATCTTCTGGCTAGAACGCTTTGACGCGGAGCTCATTTTCGGGCACCTCAGGCGAGTGCGGAACATGGGCCATATCAGTGTGTAACCTCTGACTGTTTCCTGTATTTCCTGCATGCTCACTTGCGCGACTTCAGAACACGCTATTGAAGCCGAGTACTGGTGAGGCGCAGGTATGGTTTATGATTTTTCGCGAGTAGGGTCAGTTTCTAACATTGTGTCAGCACTATGTGTGGATTTAATGTCGATTCAAACCGGTTCAAGGACTCACTGTGAACTGTTTCCACACGAAAATCGAGTGACATCACTTGTTCTTGATGAACTAAAACAAATGATCATCCATGCTGCAGCAGGTAATATCACATGGCATCTCGCCGAGCGAGAGCTTGATGTTTGTGAATATCAGTAACCATCACGTCTGTGACGTCTGTCACTCCCTTCGAGAAAGAAGAGCTGGAGAAGATGCTGGACCTCGTTGATAGCATCGAAGGTAGTTCTAGCAAACGATCACGATTACGATTCATACTACTAATGCTTGCTATGGCAGGGACCGTCGAAGGATCATTTGCGCACACGAGATGTGTTGTGGGTATGTATTTATATCGTGAAAAATCTGCTTTCCGGTGTATTAATGCCTCTTCCAGCTCGATTCATGTCAGAGTTCAGTACGTATCCAAAGACTCTACCTACTTTCACTAATGCTGCAGTAGTCAAAGCAAAGTTTTTCAATTTCTGTGGACAACCAGGTGCAAGGCTGGATTCTGACCAGACAATCTACTTCAAGGATCATGACCATCAGTCGCTTTTGTTCATTATTTCCTCTCTCCTGCTCTTTGGCGCGCCTCGCACCCATCAAGAAGATCTGAAGATGATATGGGTCGATAGGATCATCAATCGCGTCCTCTGGAAGCAATTCATCGGGAAGCTCAATGACGAGTGGACTGGATTGGCACTCTCGGTAAGGCTCCTTTCAGAATCAGCATAGTCAGCAATGCTTAGGACTTACTCCAGGCAACGGTGATTCTCAATGCCAACGTCGCCTTTCTGGCGATTCCATCTGTGCTGGACATCGCAAAACTATTGAGCTATCTTTCAGTGGCTTGCAGCATTGGAGTAGTCGTCATCGTACTTCTCCTGGTTCGTCAAAATCAAAAGAGGGAATGCGGTTCGGCAGAGCGAGCTGTGCGAGAACCAATTCACTGTCATCATCAATGGCTGATTCAAAGAACAGGTCGCGCTTCTAACATACGTCTCACATTCTTTCTTCGGCATGGAGACGCTAGCCATAACATACAGCTTGCCATACGGACTGTTGATGTGGTCGTAAGCGTTCATGTTACCCGCATCAAGGGCTTTGTTGCTGAACTCGCTATAGTCTACTATGTTTTGCTGCAGCCTTTTGCAATTTGATATTTGGGACTGAAAGTCAAGGGACGCGGGGTGCCGTGGGCGTCGCTGGATCGCTGGTTGTCTGCTTCGTGGTGTTGGTAGTGAGGATAGGGAGACATCAGATCATTCCGGAAGATGAGGGATCTGTGGTATAGATTTATGTTGACATGTTGAAACGAACGTAGTCACACCGTGATTAAGGTGTACTCCAACAACATGCCTGCAAGGCTCTGTAGTTTTCTTTGGTTGATAAAGTTCGTGGTCGCGACGGTCACGTGTATGATGACGTTGCCAAAGTGCAGACCGCGAGTTACCGCGTTGAAGTGAAAGTTGCGGTCTTCCATATGCCAACATTCCGCACCCTCAGAACGCTCACGCGGGCGCTATCCACCGCCGCCAGATCCACACCAGAGCTCGTGGGCACAGCCCCTCCGCACCGGTGCTACATCTTCCTGCACACCCCGCAGCCTCCCAGCGAGTTCCCTGCCAAGTATGCCACCCCCGTCCAGCGCGCACTCCTCCTGCGCACTGCTAAATGGGGCGGGTCTGTCAATTTTGCGTGGTCCTCTGACCAGCAGTCTTTCCCTGCACGACCACCTGGGGAGGAAAGCAAGCAGGAATATCATCTGACGGCGTTCTCGCATCCGCGGGGAAAGCTGGAGACTAGGGTATCGATGGACAATATTGAGGAGGTAGGAGAGCAGTTAAGGGTGCATTCGGAGAGTGCTGCTGGTCCTACGACCTCGGATTCGGGCGATGTGCATTTATATGTCTGCACGCATGGTGCGCGTGATTGTCGGTGTGGAGATACTGGGGGAGCGGTTGCGCAGGCTGTGAGGAATGAGCTCCGCAAGCGCAGAGATGCCGACCCAAATGATACCAGTACACGCATTAAGCTTGCCGAGGTAGCACATGTCGGTGGGCACAAGTACGCACTCGCAGTATCCTCCTCCCCATCCCGACCACTCACGCACAGTCCTAGATACGCTGCAAATCTCCTTGTGTACCCGCATGGAGAATGGTATGTCTTGATATCTGCTGATGTTATTAACGTGCATGCATGCTCATTTGGATAGGCTAGGTGAAGTGGAGCCCGAGGATGTCCCGGGGATTCTGGACGCTATTCTCACATTACCAGCACGCCCACGCAATGCTGACGAAATACCTATTTGTCTGCCACATTGGAGGGGTCGCATGGGGTTAAGCAAGGACGAGCAGGTCCAGCTCTTCCAGCGGACTTACTCGTAATGCATAGACGCATACCATTAATGTACCAGTATCACACACTGGACCTGGAAGCACACATGTATATTCTATATTAGACAATAGACTTTCTAGAGTGTGCCCAATGCCTCATTGCTTCAACCACACGAAACTCGTCCGCGTCGGAAGCACCGTATTCACCGCGACCTCCTCCAAATTCGCGCCTCCCTCCGTGCGCTTGAACACCTTGACGCCTGCAGTGCCCGCAAACCCACCAGCCACAATATATGCATCACCTCCCTCGCCGGCCTGCTGACCATGCATCATGCCGCGAATCTGGTCTAAACCCGTGTACACCTGGTTCCTCAGCACCAGCCGGTTACCAACCTTCTCGAATATGGCGATTGTATCCCCGCGTGGGTCCTGCACGCCAGTGTTGCGGTTCGAGGTGTAGATGTAGGGGGTTGGGTACTCGGCTGTTGGGAGTGGGATAAGGATTTCGGCAGCTGCGAAGCTGGAGCCTGCGGGTTGATCGTATGGGACGATGGAGACATTGGCGATGAGGGGGGTAGAGTAGTTGGGGTATGCAGGGAAGTCTTGGAGTGTCAGCGTGCTTGCGAGCTCGTGGATCGTGTAGAGCTGGTTCTCTGTATGCACGCTTAGCAAGAGAGAATTGGGAAAGGAGATGTGCTCACCGTAAATCTGGATGTGCCGTGGGCCGCTGCCAATTGGCTGTGCGATTTGACCGTGCACTGAGAAGTCGCCTGCAGAGCCATTCTGGCCGAGACGCCAGATCTTGTCGTTGCCCTGTTAAATAGCCGCCCAGTGTGAGCGCTTGATCACAAAGAGACGCTTATGATGTTACGGAACGCCGGAAAGATAACAGATCACGGATCAAAGGTTTTCAGACGTACCTTGTCAGGGATCAACAGCTCCTCGCCATATTGGTATGCCATGTGTGGTTCGGACACACCCTGTGTGCCCGTAGTTGGGACAGGGAACGTCACGATGGTACTGTCATTCGAGAAATGTAGTGGATCTGCGGTCGTTGGGATCACACGCGCAGTTCCGGAGCCGTACTGGTGTGAAGAAATTCAGCGTCAACTTCGAAACGAAAGAGGAAGGCATGGACAGGCATAGGGAGCGGTGACCGCAGCAAAGACCAAACGTACGTTGGCTATGGCTACCTGACCCGTGGTGAGACCGCCGCAGTACGGCGGGCCACTTCCTCCAGAGTCTGCAGTGTCGACAAGGGTGAGCGCACCCTCTGGTCCGACGGTGAACGATTGGAGACTTCCTACAGGCACGTTCTCGTTTGTTGCACTACGTGGTCAATTAAGAACATTAGCGGACATGCGGTATATACGAGAAGGATACGCACTAAAGAATACTTTTGTTCGTGGGGTGCGAAATGATCCACGATGGGTTACCGCCAGTGATGTACTGATTCAAGTACGTCAAACTGTTCGTGTCGCTGTTAAACACATACGAGGCGATGAAGGAGGTGTATCCTCCTGCGAGGATAGTAAATTTTACCATAGCTATTGGTTACAGCGAGAACGTTCGAGTCGTTAGGGTAATATTTATCGGTCACCGATTACCGGGCACCACCAGGCTTTTGTACCTGTCGCAAGAAATTTCACCATCAAAAGAACCATGTCGTGGAGGGCGAGCCATACGGTCGCGCGGATTCGTTGGTCACATTGCGAACACAAAGGCAGCGCATGACTTGCTTCGTAAAGCAGAAATAGGTGTAGTAGCCTGGCCGTCGGACACGCTTGGGAGATCATCGATCATGCGCCTGGCGACTCGTGTCGTTACGTTGGATCTAAGTTAATTCTTGAACTTGCACGTGTGAGTACTAATAAGCGCTCGTCGTTCACATCAGCAGCAGCATCCACCACTGGGTCAACATCCTGGCCAGATTCTAGCAGTTTCTTTTTCTGCCCCCTTTCTCGTTGTCGGACCGTTATGACCTTACAGCTCCTTACAGTAAGACCTAACCCACGCGATGCTATCACTCATGCATAACTTGGTCCGACGGGTCATGCTCGCTTCCTGAACCATTTTCACTCACTCGGGCAAACTTCAAAGGCAACAAATTCAAGCTCCCGTACACCGTCACAGCTCTCAGTAATGGCGGAAAACCCTGCACCCAAACTTTCGTAACTACTCGAATTCTAGCCACTCCAAATCCTAATCGTCACAATACTGAATCAACGAATGTTTCTTTCTCTCGATCCAAGTATCAACTCACAGAGTTTTGTTGGAGTACTAGTGTCACAATCCTATTTTGGAGTCAAGACGTGGTAGTTTTGAATACAGGTTGTAACATACGAGGCTCAGTCGTGGATGAAGGACAGTGGGGCCAGCGTTTCATCCATGATGCGGGAGGATGCAGGACCCACTCTCCTTCCTCTGTTCACTCCGTTCCTTATACTCCACTGCAGTGCTGCGCTCTGCTACCAAAGCTAGCCCCAGGGCTGGATATGGAGACGTTAGCTGCAGACAGTTTCCAGCCTGACAAGTCAAAACTTCAAGGACGATAATAGTCGCTCCGATCAGTGCTTGTCCGTGTGCTTGGCATACCCCTACTACCCTGTGCCCTATATCTCCTATGGCGCTTTACTGTTGCTCATTCACCTTCAATGGTCACCAAGTTCGAACCCTTCGATGATAGCAAGTCCGATACTACCGCACCTCCATCGTACGATATATCACTGGGAGGTTCTGTCCAATGCAAACAACTATCTGTATTTTCCTTTCCACGGACCAAGCAGAAGCATACCGTTCTCTCTCGCATTCGTGATCTTGTCTCCACCACCAATATCACCCCTTCCTCTGCGGCCCTGTTGTGAATTCCCATGCCGCTGCTCTCTCAACAACAGAGTTTTCCAAGCTCCTTCAAATATGCAATATCGAGGGTCACTCGGCACCGTACTGGGCAATTGTGAACAACCAGTGAGAAGTCCTTTCGGCGCTGGCTGAATTCATGTCCCCATTATCGTCTGGTTCCCTATTCGAAATGCGTCTCGCGTGCATGATAACTAGCAACCACGCATTGTTTATGCAGCTGAATTTGGGAAGTAACTTTAATCATAAGTGCTTGGTCCAGGTATTGCCCACTATTAACTAATGTATTGTACCACATAATCAGCTGAGGATGAATCTATGAGACGCTTTTTGGGTTGTCCGCCGGATGACATTCAGGTGTATGAAGGTAAAGAGAACAAACTCACTGTTTTTTTTCGGGTTCAGGATATGGCGGAAACGCCTGCACATTACAAAGAACGTGGGCGTAGGATTTGTTGCGGCGGGTGTGTGGTTCATATCTCTTGGCCTGTTCCTTACGCTGACTCCTGCAGGACGGATATGGCAGTTGCGTTTTGAGTCGACGCCTACTACTATTAGTGGGAGCTGGCGCATCTCGTTGGGTCTTGCTCAGCATAGTTTGCCAGCGCTTCCAGATATTGTATATGAGATCGAGGCCCACAGAGGGAAAACCAACTGCGCAGCACCTCCAACGATTGGACTGGGGGATTATACGTCGATTGCACTTAAGGAGTGGGTTTAAATTTGTTCCGATTCATTCGAAGCCACTGATGGTTTTACGGTTCCTGCTCTCTTTTGATTGGCACGGTCCCACAGGGGCCGTTATTCCGCTAAGACTTGTTTTGCTGTCATTGGTTATTCAGGCGATTGGGTATGTACAATGCGCAAGTTAAGTCAGTTCCCTTTCTGAGATCCATTCATATTTGGAGCGGTGATTTACCAACGGCCATATTTTTTCACTCGATGATTTGAATTTTTGTGGCGATTGCACATATGTAGACTGCCATGGCACCATACACGTAAATCTGAAGATAATATTACTATGGCATTGGTAGTGCGCAAATTCCGGGCTTTTGCAATGTTCTCGAGGGCAGGGAGTGGCTGCTCAAAGCCTGCTTTGGAGGCATCAAAAGTTGGACAAATGAATCTGGGATGTCTTTTCAAACGGTCTGTAATGATTTTCGGCGGGTTCTTACAGCAGTGCTCGTATATTTTTTCCCCTGCTGTAGTGTTTATAATTACACGAATGAACAAGATCGTGTATATACGAGGAAGCAATGCAATAATCAAAGAAATACGAGGTATTTGAGTCGACGTTAACACTCAACATCGTCAGACTGTTGGACACGTTGGCGTGGGTTGACATCATGACTAGTATCACCTGGTTTGCAAATATGCCTCGGGAACAAATTGAAGTAATAACGATTTCGGATTATAAGTACCACTCCGATTACTCGTACAGGCATCACAACGACTACTATCATGAAAGCAGGACTACTCACTAGGCCTGACGGGACTATCAACACGCGATCTGGTGCCGCAGATGCGCGAGAGGAGATGCAAGTGAAATCCTAAGTCTTTCCGGTCATCTGCCTGCCAGCAAGGCACTGGGACAAGTCACAGAGCAGAATCAACGTGGGAACCTCCAGTGCTATTTTCATACAATCAGACAATCTTTTCCAAATAAGTTGGCAATTCAGTACCTCTCCCGTCAGGTGTTCTTCATGCCTTCCCGGTCAGTGAGTTCACTCACCTCCCCTTCGTACCCACACAGACTCAAGTGATGAGTGACCGGACCGCTTATATTTTAAATATCCCTGGAGTGAAAATAATTATGTTGGGAGTGCTATTGGGCTAAGGTAGTCAAGTACCAACTGCTACCTGGCATTTACTAAGCTATACCACGTAACGTTAACAATGTGCTATCCAGATTGGTCCAGATACAGCAGCTCTCTGTCTACTTCCATTTTTAATAATACCCACCTCTCTCGCTGGATCCCGCAGCAGGAGCCGGCCCATCTGGAGTATGCACAGGATTTACTGACGGGCACTGAAGCAAAACAGTAATTCCACCCGTTGTAATTATTTTTGAAGAATTATATCCATAATGTATACTTCAAGCCATTTAGATTGGCTCTACCGTGACGTCTCTAGCATGCCTATCTAGGTCCTAGGCTCAAGATCATTCCTTCAACTTCTCGAAGTTAAGTGTCCCAAAGCCAGTACATAGATTTTCAACACCGAGATGCAAGATTACATACCCAATTTGTGGGCTCACCGGGATCCCATCCAATAGTAGCCTGTGACTGGGCATCACAACCGTGATACGGCTCAAAAGTGAGCGCATATCACATGCATATGACGCAGTGTAACAGTGGAGGAAGAAAGGCTTGAGGAAGCCGAGAAGGGTTTTGCTACCATTGATATGTGAACCTGAAACGAACGAGGTGAATTTGGGTTTACGGGTTACATATGACGGAGCTAGCGTCGAATCCCCGTGGTAGTAGCCACGGCTTCTTTTGAGATGATGCTGTGAACGGCGAAGTGCCCGTGAAGTGAGATGTTTGCAAAGCACTGAAACATTGACCCGTAATGCCTGTTTGGCTTGTCGTACCTTGGCCTTTCATGTGCTACATGGTCGCCTGGTTTGTGACCTGGAATCAATCTTCGTATTCTGCCGCACCATCCATCTGGTTCTCAGCGCAGTTCTATGCGAAAAATAACACCAAGGAAATCTATAGGTCTGAGTCGCCCAATGCTAGTGGGTTGACGTCAAGATCACGACAACGAACAGGAAGACACATGCACTAATAATAGTGTCCCAGTTACACTTGTTACAGTTCGTCCTATTGTCTTGCAACACCATGCTTCCAGTGTTTGGGTGACCGCTACATGAAGTCCCGTCAAGGCAAATAAATTAGACGATTAAAAATGTACCAGACGCTAAACGTATCAAAGTCCATGAACATCGCCTTACTTTGCTTCACCTCCGTTCATCTGAAGACCGAAGTGCACGGTAGGCCGCAGAACGAGCGAGGAACAAGTGCCGTATAAGTTTCCTCGCGGGAATCGATGGACCATGTGCGCCAGGGCCTACGTGGTCGGCATTCCGCAAAGAAGATTGAATCACTGTGTGTCCTGCATCGCCAATAAGAGCACTGCTGCTTCTGGGTGGGTCCTCGACGGTGTATCGCTTGATATATGGGTTCTCTGCCGGAAGCGGTGGCGTCGAATATGCTGGAAGTTGATCAGCTTGTAGATCAAAAGATGGAGGGAGTAAGAGGCCCGTGACAACCCTAAAGGAAGTCATGAAGCGCTTCCATCTGTACGGATGTCAGTTTCATGACCAGTCTAAAATCAGATCACCCACTGCATGTAGTTCACTACTCGCAAAATGAGTATCGTAATTTTTTAGAAGGCTTGATCACTTACCATACACAAGGGCATTGTGCCACTTCCAAAGGGACCGAGTCATCCCAACTGCCACAACGAGAATGCTAAGCGTACTCTTCAGCGAACCGTGCCTTGCAGCGAGGGAATCGCACAGCGTCGAGAATGACTGTAAAACCTTCTCCGTGAAAGCGGCAAGGCCTCCGCTGCCGATTGATGAATGGACTGGACTGGTGAAGTTCATGGCGAGCTTCACGCACGCTCGCGTGAGTAAGCCATATGACACGGCGAATCCCAGACCGCCAAATATTGCCTTGAACTGAGCCTTTGTTTCCTCCTCGTTCGGTACCGTCAGCATCCGTGCGGCGAACCAGCCAGTGATATACCCCGGAACGTGAACCAGGAATACTGGCAAGAAGAGGAGTGCACGTGGATGGAACATGGTTATGCACAGTTGCAACAGGAATGTGGCACCAGCGCGGCTACGAGACGGCCAAAGAAAGGGTCGCATAGGAAAGTCTTTATCGTGCTCAACAAAAGGGTAGAGGTCTTCCAGCGCTGAATGAGAAGTGCCGGTGAAGTGCAGAAGCGCAAGGTATCTATTCAAAATGGCTTGCCGTATTTCCATTGCTTCGTTTTTTGGCGACAATGTCTTGACAAACCTTGCAGTCATCGAAGCTTCGGGAGACTGAGAGATGTAAGAGACGTCTAACTCACCTTTGAGTGATATCCACAAATTTATCAAGCGGGATGCGATCCTCGTTCTTCCAAAACATCTTCCTTGCTGCACACGCCGCATGCAATGTTTTCCTGAATCATGCAAATGGTAAAACAGTCAGTTTCATGATAGGAGAGGACACACCAGTCAGGAGCATTCACAGTCAAGTGCTTGAGCTCTGACTCAATCGCAGCAGTGATCTCTTTGACCACAGAACGCGTGCTCTCAGCACTTTCCAGATCCAGTCTTGCTGCATATTCGCTAACCACTACTGGTTTGCCGTATCTGAGCGGTTCAAGGTCCTGATCAGTCGAACTGCTCGACGATAGACCCCAGTAACTACCTGACACAGATCTACAGCCCACATTCGATCAGATCAGACATAAAATGCCGCAAAAACTTACCCTGCTCTGATACTTGGACTTGTCCGTATAGACTATTGCTGCAGGGATAATGACCAACTCCTTGCCTTCCTTCCCGGACAAATTCATCACTTTAACGTACTCCACCGCAGCCCACGCTGCGCCGTCCTTCACTTGCACAATTCCGGGCTCCGTATACGACGTTCCCTCAGGGAATACACCAATTACTTCGCCAGCTACAAGAGCAGCGGAGGTGTGGCGAAACAGGTCTGCTTGCGAAGCGCTGCCGTTGTTGTTTGGAGGGAGCGACGATGAGGAGGAACTGTTGGGGTTGCGGTAAACGGGGATGCTTCCTGAAGAAGTGAGCATGGCACCGGATATGGGGTTCTTGAAGAGGGAGGACTTTGCCCAGTAGCATACCCTACGACGATATGGGATCGTCGCCGCTGCAACACAGCCTGCTTAAATAACGCAGATCGTAAAATGGGGACTCATTAGGGAGAGCTCACATAACGCAGCTATATCGACAATTTCATTATGATGCGTCGCAGCACTGAACGAGGCATGACAATACGTTTGCTACAAGGTAAAGGGGAAACGTACATGATCACAGGTCCGTCTTGCGGTATGTTCTCGGCTCCGGTGACGCAGACCTCGGAGTAGAACCCAGACATGGTCCAGTCCGAGATCTTGCGCAAAAATCTATACACAATCATGAGCTGCATTGCTGGCTGCTCCTTGTATTCGATGACTTCAGGCCGACTTCAGGCCGAGGAGGTACAGTCTGTACTAGTCCGTACGAGGAAATTAAGAGCAACCAGGATGTTACATAAAGCGGATTTGTGAACACAAATTAAGGGTTTCGAACACCAGGGTCCAGTTTCACGTGTTTTTCATACTCATCACGAGTCGATGCGAAGCACAAAGGTGTTGACAGCACAATACTAGAGACAAAAACAGGTGAACGACCGCGGGGCAGGCAAGAACCTGATGCGCGTCGAACGGCGACATATTATTTGTAACCCCAAGTACATGCGTAGCAATTTTTAGCTCTTCGAGAATCTCATAACAAGAACGAAAACACGAAGATGAGAAGATCATAGACGACGACCACGACGACCACCCTGTCAGGATATTAATAAGAAAGACCCCTCAAGATTTGAGAGATACTGCATACCTTGCGCCTGGTAGAGTCAGTAGGAACCGGCGTAACGTCCTCGATACGCCCGATACGCATGCCAGCGCGAGCAAGAGCACGGAGGGCGCTCTGTGCACCGGGGCCAGGGGTCTTAGTGCCAGTACCACCAGTTGCACGGAGCTTAATGTGGAGGGCGGTGATGCCGACCTCGCGGCAGCGCGTAGCAACATCCTGAGCTGCCAACATGGCGGCATACGGGGACGATTCGTCACGGTCTGCCTTGACCTTCATGCCACCTATGCACGATCGTGAAGCAAAGATCTATGGATGGCAAATCACGCGTACCAGTAACACGGGAGATGGTCTCCTTACCCGAAAGATCGGTGACGTGGACGAAGGTGTCATTGAAAGAGGCGTAAATATGTGCGACACCGAAGACCAACTCTCCCTCAGCAACCTGAGGACCGAGCGAAACGGTGTTATCTTCCTTGGCGACCTTGACTTTCTTTGGCGGCTATGCATCCAAAAGTGAGCTTTCAATCCACCTCAACAACAGGCCAAAATCGCGAAACGACGTTGAAAAAAATGGCGTAAAACACCATAGAACGATGTACGAGACGATATACATACCATTTTGACGGGCTTGAGGTATATTCAGCGATATGAGCCTTGAAGTTGAGGTGTCTGAAGCAAGGTTTGCGGCTATGGGGGGAATAGTGCAAACATGAACAAATAAAAGTAGTATGTAAGCTTACATAATCCTCGAACTTACTTCGAGGAGTCCTTGATAGTTCCTTCGAGTGTGGCTAGATCTAGATTCTAGGTATGTTCACTTCGAATGTGTCTCAGTTGCGGACCGCGAGAGATTGGTACCCCCGCGTGATGAATTCCAGTATCAAGCTTCCTCCAAATTCACAGTGAAGGCGAGAGTCGCCGCTACTCATTAATGTGCGTGAGCTCCAGAGTCGTATTTCCATGCTCCTATCACAGCCGGAGCATCTGCGAGTTTATAGAAACACACTAGCCCAGGAAATCGCGACACGTTTCGATCCTGATCAATGCACGATATATCTCATGTTGCCCT
The DNA here is from genome assembly GCA_016584345.1 of Suillus ampliporus. NCBI lineage: Eukaryota > Fungi > Basidiomycota > Agaricomycetes > Boletales > Suillaceae > Suillus > Suillus ampliporus. The sequence goes on along the minus strand of JABCPV010000052.1, from coordinate 155,386 downwards.
ATCTTGTCAAACTACGACTGTTGTCTCTAGCTGTGGGTTGGCAACGTGCGCTTCAATCCGATGCATTTAACATGATGAAACCCTGGGTTATCTGTAGAGATCTTATCAGATAAACTAGACCCTTTTCTCGGCAGGGCGGGCCTGGTCACCTGCCCACAGCAAGTCTCCAATAGTCCATCATGATTAATCAGTCACCTGTCACTGGTGCGGTATATAAACCCGTCAAACGGGTATCCACTATCAGGGCCTCTTATCCTACAACCCACACCCACATCTACCCAACCCATTCACTATGACTGTCTGCCAGGCCTTCTCCAGCGCTCTCGCCAACAAGGGTGCGCATGTTCTTGTACATATTCAATCACTACATACTAATAGCAGTATTACCCCCGATCAGGGATGAGTGCACAGCAGCTCGCTGTCGCGACTGGCAGTAACGAAGGCCGCATTTCCCAAAGTACGTTTAGACGCTGCCCTTACACGATCTGATATGCTGACTGACGACACAGTTTGCGCGGGTACTGCGACTCCCACAGCCGAGGAATATAGCAAGATCTCGGGTGCATTGGGCCTAGGCGTAAGTGTTGTTTCTATTTGCTATATACGCTTGTTCTAATCATGTTCATTCCCCGATAGTCGGTTCCTGCTGGTCACCCCTCGCGTTAAACTATGAATAATGTATCATGTTCAACTTTCCCCTGTTGTATCAATAAACTGTACCAAACGATATCTCGTATCATTTTACTTTGATAACTGGCTACTCGTGTTATGAGCTGGCAGCGTTGCGATACGACCAGATACGACCAGCACGGCAAGCTTGATATCCCAATTAAGCACGCCTTGTGCGTGCCCGATACTATCAATAAATCATTCGAGGGGCCAAAAATATTCGATACACAGCAACTGATAGAAGCAAAGTTGCACTATTAATAGTCATCGCAAAATGAGTCATTTTTAACGACGTTGACGTTTCCTCAGAGCACCTGTTAATCGAAGGAGTCAATGGACGTCAATGACCCAGTGCATACCCATGAGACAATGTGCAGGGCCTTGCAATCAGGCTGATCGACGATCGACCAAACTCACAAAGGAAGCGCTCGCCAATTGATCCCCCCTATCATCCACACCACCCAGCAATCGCGTTTTAGGGATGAATGTCATTCACATCACAAAGCGCATTCAGGCTAAGCTGTGCGTGTACGATACGCGGCGGAGCGGAGTACGATAACGCTTAATGCCAGCGCTGGAAGAAATAAAAGAAGGATTTGACCTGCGGCGAAGTTCGAACAAAGGTTTAACCACCCTTTCGCAACACGCATGCGTTTGCAACGTTGCCGCAGGTCTCCATTTTGTACCTTGAAAATCTCTCGTGTAATATCCGACGAGAAAATCAGCGGGAAAGGTGATAAGTAGCTCTTGTGTGAGACCATGCGTAGTTAGAGCCGATGATGCGCTCATAGCCTCGTTGTACGGCTCTGCCTGTTCAGGAAGGCGGCGTGTAAAACACGCTGCGGTAGATATGACCTTACAGAGTTCAGGAACTTGAAAATAAATGTTCGCGCCCTAGAACGGTGCAGAAACGCAGTATGCGCGGATCGGCCGTACGATGATAAGCATAAGAAAGTTCGACTCACGAAGCAGACAAAGTATTTGTCCACGGCAAAGTGAGTAGTCTAAGATACGCGGCGTTCACACCTTCAGTACTATCAACGGCATGTGATTATCGGCATGTGATTATGGCCATGGACTTACAGATCTATCTAGAGCCCTGCACAAGCTTGGCACAAGCCCAGGTTTACGTTAACACAGTTGAAATATTGAGGCGGTGGCAGCGCTCAGGTGTTCCTAGAACTATCCGCGAAAAAACAAAATTTGAAGCGTCGAGTTACAGATCCAATTCCAAAGAACTCTGGAACCAGGAATAGAGCGCAGTACTCTGCACGATATGCAATTGCAATATGAAATCAACGGGGCAATGAATGAGATCGAGTCATCATTCGTCTATGTAAAACGTCACAAAAGTCATGTACTACTGTGTAAGTACTGAGAATCATCAAAATCCGTAAAGGAGTCCGCGGAAACTAAAATCCGCAGACTGGTCATGAAAAGCAAGTAACTGATAGCGAGACGGTAGATCAGAAAGCACAACGGCTAGGGATGGAAGAATAGGTGAGGGGATAGGAGGGGGAAGAGGTAGGGTCAACGGATTAGTTCGAGAATCAAACGGAATCGATGGGAAGCGGATGGAATTGAAGCGGGACGGAGGAATGGAATCGGACAGAGTGAAATGTAAGCGAGCTAGAGGATAGGAACCAGGAAGGATGAAAAGGGACGAGTGACAGCAAAGAACGCTAGTGACAGTGAAAGCAGGAAAGTACGCAATGCTACAGGAAGTATGTGCTGTGCAATCAAACGCACATAAAAACGCGCTCCTTATTAAGGGTGAAATGTTCAAAGGGAATAAGTAACAGGAGCGAAACACGGGTATGGCTGAGAAATCCTGCCAGAGCCAAATGAGGTCAAGAGAGCGACATGAACAGGATACAAAGAAATAAAACATTAGTATAAGGAGCAGCGCAGATGATGAGAGATGCAGATGAGAAAGATGCGAGAGAGAAACGGGAAAGAAGAGATGAGAGAGATTGATACGAGAACTAGGCGACGGATAGCAATATGAGACAAATAGAGTAGTAGTCCTGGGACCGCTAGACTGAAAACCAAGTACGACAAATCCAAAAAGAAATGAACAGTTTTTAAGCGGCGTTTGTTGAGAACGACGAGCGGGCACGGCCGGGAGCTGGGGTCGAACCAAAGTAGGGTGGATAGTTGATGGTTTTGCCTGTCGGGGGGCTGTATGCTACGTTTGGTGATGGCACCCAACGTTCGTGAATCCTTTCTCGTTGCCTCTCCTGCTCATCGGAGTGCGAACGAGTTATTTTTTGAGGTGACGTCGCGGAGACGGAGATTGTTCGCGGTCGTGAGGGTGGGATGGGTGACGTAGAACGTAAGCGAGACGACATCATCGGCGCTTGCATCGGGGTCTCAGACCTAATCGATGGTGCCGTCATGCGTGCGGGGGTCGTTGGTCTTGACCCTCCTGACACAGACGCAGAAGCGCTTCGAGAATGAGTAGCTGCGAAGCGCGAGAGCATGGAGGGCATGGCTGGCACATTGTATGTGGATGCCGACGACGACGAAACAGATTGGCGACGCTCGCTTAATCCAGTTGGAGCGGCGGTGCTGGGGCGGGTGGGCGATGATGCAGGTGACGATGAAGCGGACTTAAGAGTGTAACGGCTAAGCTCTGCTCGAAGAGCTTGGCATTCTTGTACTTTTTGGGTATGGAGGGCTTGCTATAACAAAAAGAAGGTGAGCAGCGTGCATAAGGACCCTGAAGCCATAACGTACTTGTCTAGAAGAGGAGTCAGCCAAGCCAAGTGTATAGATGGAAATTGACGTACTGCTTTAGGTCGGCTTCTAGCTTATTGACATTTAATTCCATGTCGTCCAGCTTCCCTTTTAGGGTGGCCTCGACTCCCTTTGCCATTTTGGTAGCTTCCGAATGAGCGAAGTGATTCATCAAAATTGCCCTGAGCAGCGCAGCACTCAAGGATAAAGAAGAAAGCTGCACCCAAGTTAGCCGGACCGTAAACATTCGACAGTAAGAGAAAAAAATACCTGGTCGTGAGGTTTTTCATCATGAGTCAACCAGTCTTGTAGCTCGTCGTGTAGAGTCGAAACCTCTTCCACTGAGCATTTTTTAGCGGCTACTTTGGCCACTTTATCCTCCAACCTGCGAGCTCCTGCGCGGGAACGCGAGAAGCCCGGCTCGACGAGGGGAAAACGATCATCCCGTCGTGAGGGGGTGCGGTCAGCAATGTCAAGAGCCTCAGTGAGACCACCTCGCCGCCGAGTAGTGGCCCATCCGCTTGCTGAAAAATCGATGCGGATCAAACGCACATCGTCACTGGTGAAATGATCCCGACAGAAAGGACAGACAGGTTGGAGGCGAGGCAATGTCTTTTCTACGATTTTATGGCAGCAACTTGAGCAGAGGACGTGACCTAGGGATAGAAAGTTTTATGAGTCGAGTCAAAAAAAATTCCCACATTATCGAAAGTATGGAGCTCACCGCAAGGAATGGAATGAGGAACACAGTGCGGACCATACTCTTCTGCGCAGACGTCGCAGACCGAACCAGGACTGAGCGTAAGCATGAGGTCAAGACGATGAAACCCTTGCCAGGTTTGCTAGTTAGAAAGCTAATGACAAGGGATACCGCTTGACCTGATGGTGGATAAATAGCATGAAGAGAAAAATCTCTGCATGACGGCAATTTACAAAAGTAGCCAAACAATGCACCGCACGCATGGCCGACCAAACAAATCGTATCGTATTTCTTGTCATCCAGAATCACAAAACACGCTGTCTTCATAATCATGTTCATTTAATCTGTAAGCTGCATCTGTAGAAGTTCCATGTCATTTTCTAGAGAACCCCCTCATATTCTAGGTTTTTCTTTCAGGATCACAAACATAAAATCTGGATGAATAATAAAGTTCTTCCATTACATATACAATGTACAAGTTCTAATTTAGGGTTAGGGCTTAGGGTATGTCGCCCTTTGTCCTGGTGGCTTTGAAAGCATGACTCGACTAAATGGCCAGCCGAGAATATCGTACGCAGCTTGCCGAAGGAACTATCAACCTGTCCTTGCCAGAAGACGCCTGGCCATTCGCAAAAATACCAGTCGGAACCGGTTATGTCTCACACTCCTTGCCCGTTTTGGGTCATACCTTCATGGTGTGCGAAACACGTGTTCCCGCCATGGCGGGATTCACCCGCCATCTGTCTCCTGACAAGTCATTTTCGCTTCATTTGTCTCCTGCGTTCCACCGCAGCTGTCACATTGGACAGAAGGCGGGACAATTACCCACAGTCCGGCCTCCCAGGGCTAACCTCGCTGATATGCATGCCATCATGATACATTTAGGACTTATCAAATATATTATATGAGTCGTTTCACCTAATTGGGCTATGCACTTCTTACCACCGTTCACTGTGCTTGCTACTCCTCCAACAAGGAACATACCATAGTGGCCCCTGGACTCGGACGGAGCAAGAAATGTCCAAACCGCTCAGCACCAAAGCAAAGAGGCCCACATTTGGCCATCTCACGAGGCCATCCTCCGTCATCGGAAGTCGGATTCTACATATCTCGGTACACATTGACACGCCGGATCCACAGCAATTCGGAACAAATCATCAAAAGACCAAAAAAATGACTGATAATCATCACAAAAGCATAGGTCGGAATAACCCTCTGCGCACACGTTTTATTCGCGATATCTTTCCTTTCTTGCCGACCATCGATTATCGGATTCGATAGTGGATAGTAAGCTCTTCTTCGAACACGCCCTAGGCCATGCTGTCATTTATGAAGCATGTTTTAAAGTTATCACAATCTGATCATGGAGCTGTGGCGGACTGCAGGATGTGCCATTCCGTAGGTCAAACAGTCATACGACCGACCATTTTCCACGGCCCGGCGTTGTCAAGAAGTTATTCTTGAGGCTGAAACACAAGAACTCGCAGTTTGAACAGCTCTAACGCGCTCCCAGGCACACTGATCCGATATGGTTTCGGAGAATTAGTAGGCAACTACGTACCCGCACACAGATCGCCCGGAACGCTTGTAATGTTCTGCAGTGCCTGGCGAATCCAGCGAATGCCGCAATACTTCGACTGATTTTCTCGACAAAGTACCATCGGCTCAGCCCGAGCATCGCTGGTGTGCGCTTATCAGGCCCTACGAATGTACGCGTGATCGCATATCACGGAGTTTGCTTTCCACTCCGATATACATCTCCTGATTAAGCTGCCTTGGGAGTCCCTCTCTGAAGCCACATTTTCTCCGAAGCCTGAACACGATGCAATGAGCTGAGCGTTTCACCACTCTTCTTGTCAATGATTAAGGAGATATGTGGCACCTATCGGCGGGTCGCACGTGTTTTATCGAGGCTGACTTCTCTCGTCAACACCACACGGGGCATCCATCAGCCACTAGCGAGCGTCTATCACATATAGATAGGCCAAAGTTAACTTCGTGTTCATCTCCAGGTTTAGGTGCGACCTAAATTCGCATCGATGATCGGTGGGGCACTATCATCGTGCACTACATGATGTGGTAGATCGGAAAGACCCGGGATAGGAAAGCGTACCCCACCCACGCTTCATCTCCGGGCCACAATATAAAACTGACAAGTATAGCGATCCATATGACTGTAAAATGTTATGTATAGCTGATGCTACTGTACATGAATGCCTACGCTTCCAAAATATCGATAGGTGGTGAACGAATAGATGGGTGATTAGGTGGAGAGAATCCCTGCAAGCCTCATCGCAAGCTCGTGGCCTGCATGATGCGTTCTATCTGAAGTTGTACTCGTACGCGTGCAGCCTTTCCCTCAGGAGTTTGGCCACCGACCAGCTTCCCTGCGGCTCCACCAATGCCTGTCGTTGCACCCTCGTATAGCAACTCCAGTATCTTCACCCACTGATTGCCCCAAATGAATTTCGCCTCCATGCCTCCAACATCAAGTGCAGCTGGGATTTTACGGGTAAGACCCTGGGCAGAAGCCGATCACAAAAAGACGCACCGTGAAGGACCTGTGCGGCTACTGCCGTCTCCAACAATCTCTCATCCCCTATCATCCTTGCGAAATACGTCCAGAAACGTGGTAACTGGAACATCTTATCCAATGGCTGCGGTACAGGTGCAGCCAGAATCAGAAAATAAACACGCATCATCCCTGATACGCGCATAATGTGGTCAGACAAGCTCTCCCTCTGGCCATCACTCGTCCGGTATCCCATAGCCTTGATACGCTCCTTGTCGTCCCACGCAGTACCATCCGAGTCTGTGGAAGGAATCGCTGACGGCACAGGCCACCCACCGGACCGTTGCACGAGCTTCGCGAAGAAGATGTCCGGAAAGCCTTCCAGCGTGCCAAGCAGTCTCGCGGCCACCATGGCTAGGGGTATAGCACTTCGTTTCTCGGCGGTGACCTCTGTTTCGGCTTGAAGAAGGATGGCTTTTGCTAACGAGGACAGAGCGGCGAAGTAGATGTCTAGAGGAAGTCGTTGGTTCGGACAAATGATATCGATGATTTGTTGAGTCTGTAAAGTTTAATTTGAGTTGATGGATTAATAGCGGAAATGAACTTACTATCCGCATGACGGAGTCGATGTCATGTGTGAGTTGTCCGATCTTTGGTGTTATCTGTCGGCGAATGGTGCTCCATTGGGATTTGAGTTGCTTGTCCCCCTTGACTGTCTTCATTGGCCCGGCTTTTAAATTCTGAATAAGGCATTAGTGTTGCAGTACGCTGTCAGAAGCAGCCGCTTTACCTTGAGAGTTTCACGGGCGTGCACCCAGTCCTCTTCGGCCAAGGACATTCCTAATTGTGCCCTGCCCTGTTCCTCGGCGTCCAGCTTTTCTCTGCGCAAGCGCTCCTTCTCCTCTTCCTGGAGTTTCGCAGCCGCGTCTGCCTCCCGTTGTCTTTGTGCCTTTTCCTCTTCGAGCCGCTTCATCTCTTCCTCCACTTTTCGTCTTTCTTCCTCCTCCTTCCGTTTTCTCTCTGCCTCTTCCCGGGCTCTGCGCTCAGCTTCGAGTCTGGCACGCAGTCTGTCCTCTTCGACACGTATGACGCCCTCTATCCTATCACGATACTTCTTATCCTGCTCCTTCCAACTGCTTATGAGCGTATTGACGTCCGTCTGCTGCCGGACCTGCATTGCTGCGAGCTGCTTCTGCACTTCCGCGACCTGCTGTGCGTGGGTAGCTGCTAATGATTGCAGCTCTTGCATGTTACGCTGGGTACGTCGACCTTGCGTCTCTAAACGCGTCTGAACTTGTGCTCTGCGCGCTGTGTGCTGTTTGAGAGATTGTGTCAGGGGGTAACTAGTGTAGAAAGAAGATATAGCCACGCACGAATGCATCCTTGCGCGTTTGTTTCTCCCATTCTTCATAGGGATCATGATGTCGCGTGCGTAAACGGATAGCAGCTACGGTTTCCTCTACATGGCGCTGTTCAGCTGGACTGCGTGGCTCGCGCTTTGGGCGGCTGCAAAAGTAATGTAAGCGAGCGTGAGCACAAAAATAGCGATAATAATAATGATACACGCACGGAGGAGGAGGCGGTACTGCTGATTCGGACTCATAGCAGAATGAGTCTGATGAAAGGGAGCTTGGGGATGATAATTCTGAGTCTGAATCTGTTGGTGGCTCTTCGAAATCGCTTTCTGAATCTGATGGGAGACCGAAAGTGGAGGTGTGTCTGCGAGATGATCTGATGTCAGTGTGTTAGCCTGGTTCGCTGGGTCATACACTGGACACGTACCTCCTTACAGGAGATGGTGAAGGTGAGCGTGGTAGTCCGTAACGCATTAGTGAAAGTCGGACTCTGCAGCGGAGGTAGACGCCACACAACCGTTGGATGCTGCAACTTGCTATGAAAGCACGGTCAGATAGGTGATACAATGGCTGTCGTGTGCGTACGGGGCTCGATAAGACCAAGTTTAAAAGCTGACTGGCCCACTGGATGCGCTCAAGCAAGACACAGTTTCTTCGCGATTTCCTACTCAAAATATTCCATTTCGGGATAAAATATAGGTAATATATATACAGCCTACTATCGTGCCGAAAACGCCCACTTCGCCACCTGCACTGCGATCCTATGGACCACGAGCTCGTCATTGTTGCACATCCCACAGAGTCCCACAGCAACTCAATCTAGAATGTGAACGAATTGTTTTGCAACACTTGCGATCCTACTATATAACGCCGCCCACAACTCGATTTAACTATGCCAGCGTGCAATCAATCGTTCTTAGCTATCGCGTTTCAGCACATTTGCGGCGCCGCATTGACATTTTGCATTCACGGGTGCTCAAAGTGAGTCGGACGCAGTGCTTGACAATCATCTCATTACTTGGGATCACCAGTCCTATATAGGAGTCGACGGTACACTTGTAATGAACAAAAAAATCAGTGAATCACCCAGTCAAAGTACCTATGGAGCGTGCGCGTGAACGCTTCACCCATCTGGAAGTCCCGCACTCGAATGATGCTAGTCCCAAACTCGCTGTGTCATCAACGTAATGCCTTGGCATCATGATGTGTCCATGATTATCATTGTTTATATTATGTATCTGGTTATTTCTGCTTGAGGTGCAGTGTTCATTATCTTCATCCGACTTCGAGTCGTCTACAGCAACTCTACATAGCCTGAACTTCAAAGAGTTTCCATTGCGATTACTGCCAGGCCTTTCCACGTAAAAGAGCCCAATCATCCAGAGAAGGCGATGGAGGACGACCCTCTAAGCATCAAAGTACGAGCGAAGGCCAAAGCGAAAGCGAAAGCCATTGAGGAAGAAGGAGTTCCATTTGTCCCCTCTCGCCCAGGTAATCGGAACTTGGCCTTCCGCAATCCAGTCGTTCCGCGCTTTGGTGGATGAAGATGAGATTGAGGATTTAAAGAAGACCTGCAGCCAGAAGGAATCGGAACCGGGGCCTTCCGCAATCCACAATTATGCAGGAGTTACATCCAAGCCCAAGTTGGAAGACCAGCGCGTACCGCGCCAGATCCCGTCGACCGTCTACTTGAAGGATCGCGAACGTCTACGCGCCCAGCTCTATGATATTCTTGACAGCCCTATGGCATCACCTTCCGTCCACATCCCGACGCCGCATAGCGATGAGTCGTCGATACCCCCTCTGTTTCCTCCGCTACCGTCATCGTGCAATGCGATCCCTACTAGGCCAACGACTTCCTTTTCGCGTGTGCACACGCCGTTGCGGACGAACTCCACGAGTCAACCGGCGACTCCTACGCCTGGTCCTGATGAAGGGTACCTGGCTTCGGTTGTGCCGAAGACGTTGGTTCATGCTAGCAGTATGGCGATGCAGCAGGAGAGGGAGAGGCGCGAGAGGGAGAGACAACGAGAGCTGGAACGTGAGCGGCGTGTGCACACGCCGTTGCGGAGGAACTCCACGAGTCGATCGGCGACTCCTACGCCTGGTCCTGATGAAGGGTACCCGGCTTCGGTTGTGCCGAAGACGCTGGTCCATGCTAGCAGTATTGCGATGCAGCAGGAGAGGGAGAAGCGAGAGAGGGAGAGGCGAGAGAGGGAGAGACAACGAGAGCTGGAACGTGAACGTGAGCGAGATCGCGACCGCGAGCGGGAATCAGAGTGGCAGCACCTCAAGGACGCCATTAGTGTGTCACCCGATGCTTACCCCTACCATCGCGAACGACGTATTGGCAGAACCAAATTGACCCACCCGTTCGCCGCAGCAGCGAGTCCTACTGGCAGGCTCCACGCTGAGATGCAAGCGCCTACAATTAAAACTACTTCCATCGGAAAAGATCCTCAAAACCCTGAGCCCTCTTCTTCGCCACCTCTTGTCATTGATGAGGAGGCACGTGCCCTCCTGAATGATATCGCGCGTGTCGTCAAGGAAGGCGCTAGCCTTCCTGAGCTACCCCAAGTACTCGAAAGATGTCGAGCGTACTACAATTCACGGTCTGCCGACCAGGTATGTCTTTGGTGCCGTCACACTATAACAGTCCCAGTTGCATCTGATTAACAGGATCCTGTGAGTGTAAGCGCGCGGCTTCTCTGGAATCTCGCCGAATCTCAACGTCATCTTGCGAAAATGAGGGAGGCCAAGGCGGCTGAGGTTGAGAAGACCCGCATGGTGGAAACTGCTCTTGAGGAAGTGCGGTCGCGTCTTACGGCAGAGCTTGTGGATGCGCAGGTGAAGTACGAGGAGCTGCAACGCATTCGACAGGATGAGAAAGACACTGCTCTTGCTGTAGAGAAAAGCCTAAGGGACGAATCTCATCAATACATGATGTGTATGATGCACGAGGCTGCGAAGAACGGCCGCGTTGAATGGTCTACTAGTGAGTGTTCTAGGTTTTAGGCAACTTTAATTCAACATCGATACTAACACTGGTGTTGATTAGCCTTCAAGCAAGACTGCATTGCGCGCTGCGTCGCGAAGGGAGACGAGGCGGTTGCTGCAAACAATTATGAGACAGCTATTGAACTGTATTCGGCTGCGATTGACCTGGATTCCTCTTTGGACTTCCTCTTTGCGTCCCGCAGTAGAGCTAATTTGGCACGAAATCTCTATGCCGAGGCCCTTTCCGACGCAGAAAAGGTTAGGATAATATCCACTTTTTTGTTTCAAGCAATTGTCCTAATACCGCCGATTGACATAGGTCATCGAACTCAACCCTTCGTCTTATGTTGGGTATGAATTGAAGCATGCAGTGTTTTATGGGGCACAACGCTATGGTGACGCAATTGAGGCCTTGAAAATCATGTTCTCCAAGTTGGATGATACTCCTGACGCACAGATACGAAGTCAGTCCCGAATTTCCAATGCGTGTGAGACTGATTAACTCTTTCCCCAGACCTGCGTCAGCAGTATGTCGCTCCATCTGAAGTGGACGATGCTATTCAAAAAGCAATTCATGCTCAACTAGAAAACGCCCCGCTTCGTTTACTTAACACTCCCGCTGGGCGTTTGTGCGATCGAGAGGCACAGATAAACGCCTTCATAGAAAGCACAGAGTACAAGGAGCTCTTGTATTCATCGATGACGCATGCACCCCTCCGAACGGAGTTCATCACAGAAGCGGTCGCAAAGTACTTTAGTTGGGTCATGTTATCACATAGGTGGGAAAGGAAGGAGCCGCTACTACATGACATCCACGACAAGGTTGTGTACAATTTGGATCCAGTCGGAACCATGGTGAAATTGCAGACATTCTGCGAAACTGCTCGTGATGCGGGGCATCGCTGGGCGTGGAGTGACACATGCTGCATCGACCAGAACAACAATGTTGAACTCCAGGAATCAGTCAACTCCATGTTTGTCTGGTATCGCCACTCAGCACTCACGATTGTCTATTTGTCGGATGTTCCGCCTTCGTCGAAGTCTGGTGCACTCGCAAACAGTGTTTGGAACACGCGAGGATGGACTGTCCAGGAATTCCTCGCACCTACCATTGTTCTCTTCTTCCAAGCAGATTGGACTCCATATCTCGGCGACCGCTCGCCCAACCACAAGGAGTCTGCCGCTATCATGCAGGAGTTGGAGGATTCAACAGGCATAGATGCACGGGCACTCGTTGCCTTCCGCCCGGGGATGAGAGGCGCGAGAGAGAAACTCCAATGGGCATCAAGCCGTGTCACGACTTTGCAGGAAGACATTGCATACTCATTGTTTGGCATCTTCGGTGTCCATCTTCCTGTGATCTATGGCGAGAAGAAACAGAATGCTCTCGGACGACTCTTGCAGGAGATTGTAGCCCATTCGGGTGACATCACTGCCCTGGACTGGGTGGGACAATCATCCAACTTCAATAGTTGTCTGCCAGCCGACATTGCCTCATACAAAGCCCCACCGTCCGTGCAGCCATCCATGCCCGAAGACGAGATGCAGACATTGATCTCCAGGCTGCAAACTGCTGTGGCTGTGGAGTCGGCTGCGACATTTTATGACTTCCTTGATAACCTCAGCGCTCCTCGTTTCGCGAACTCCAGACTGCAACTGCCTTCCATTGTATTTCTTGTCACAGAAGTCAGACGGAGGCGCAGTCAAGAGCAGGAGACATGCTTCACTTACGATGTCAAGGCGGACGGGCTTGATGACTTGCTCGTCACCACTCAAGACAAACTAATTCAGTTCTCGCAGGCAAAGCCCATTCGGCAGACGTTCTTCCTTGTGCGTCCGTGGAATCGTCATGACCTCGGGCTGCCTGACTTTTCGAACGATACGCAGAGCGTAGACGATTGGTCCGAGCCCGGGTCTCCATCAGATGAATCGCTCCGTGGGTATCCCGCAGAAGATGAGTCGGTTGATTCGCGGTCTCATTCACGAGAGTTGGATTTGATCGTTCGCCTTGGACAACCTTTTGGCGCACTTTTGCTAGCGCAGCAGCGTGGTGGGGAGTACAAGAGAATCGCGTCGGATCACCCCATTATCGTACGAGTCAAGAACATGGTTGCTATTCATGACATGATGGACGTCAGGACGCTAGAGATATTATAACTACATGCGTTTCGAAGAACCGGCATCTCTGGCATATTTTCATTCATACCTTGACGGTGCATGAATAGGACAGTCCCCTAGCCCTTTGTATTGCAATTAATATTGTAGTGTACGCCGACTTACAACAGGAAAGCAAACCCCCTGGTTGTTCATACTTACCACCAATTAGACACCTTGTCAGACCCTCATTCCCATCACCAAACCAGCGCCGAACGCCAAGTTGCAAAAGAAGTAAGTAGTAGGTCCCACGAGAAAGATGCAAACCCCACCTATATGCTTCAGTTGGCCTTATCGGTCTTGAGCCAGGCCGGGACCAATGATTCGCAAACTACCCGATGATCAAGGACACTATTCCCGCTAAAGTACGTCCACCGTAGGACTCGCCCCATCGGACAATAAACAAATAAAAATAAACATTGACATGCAGTAAGCAAACACACCAATAACTCGCCGCTCGAGACATGCATGCCTGATATGTAACATCCCATCGATACCGGAAGTGATGAAATGAGCGCCTAGCGATTGTTCTAGGCCTTTTTGAACTTGTGGCCAAGCAGGGTGCGTTACAAGGATGATGGAAGATGAGTTGAGTAGAATAAAAAATGGGTGCTGAGTTGACTGCGGTAATTCACTGTGGAAAGAATGAAGGGACCGGCGTTTATGAGCGGGTGATGGAAGAATTCCACGCCATAGCCACGTGGTATGTATTATGACTGGTTTCATGTACGTACTAAGCCTGCACTCTTCATCTACTTCGTATCGATCTGTTAAACTATTCCACCCACCCACACACACAGATAACACACACATACACCTTATGTTCGTATATAGTAAGGTTCATACTTACATACCCATCTAGTTCACAAACGGCCTCATGCATGAGCAGGCATGGGCCCCATTGGTTGACCTTTCACCTATGCCATTGCCGACTCAACACCCAGCGTTCTGAGACCGTCCATCCGCGCCTTGTTCAACGCAGTTACCCATTGCGAACCCCACCAGTGCCTCGGCAGGCTCTATGCATGCTTGTGGGTAGAAAAATGGAGACGGCGGACTTCGCCAAGGAACTCAGATGGCCGAACTACAAGGAGACTTGCAAGTAATATCGTGTGAGTCATCCAGGATTTGGATATGATACCGTTTAAATTTTGCAGCGACTAAGAAAGCTAACTCGACGTGGTATCATCATGGAAGGCCCCGCTTTCTGCCAGCTTCGAGGATCTCAGGAACTATGGATTGTTTCCTGGCTTCAGGGTTTCGGCGCTCGTTCATTGTATTGGCAACCAATTTCGTTATTTCACGCAGCTCCGAACCCTGCGGCTCATTCTTCAGTGTTCCATCTTCTTATATTTTTTGCTGAAACAGGAAACATTGTACGAGTGGTATAGCCACCGTGATTGCAGAGTATCTTCTTAATGGGCATTGCTCGATAGCTTGCTCTTGCTCGCCTGAGATATTCTGTGGTGATGTAGCGCGTGGAGGCAGGCTTGGAGCATCTAGGGTTGTTCAACACATCCATCGCACGTGAATTTCATCGTTTAAGTACAAGGCACAAACAAGGCAACTTACAAAGTCGATAAACTGGCCGGGCACGATGTTCTCAACTAATTTGAGCGTTGGTCTAGTTGGTAGTTGAGTGTCGCAAGTGTAAGTGTGCTTTCGAACAACTTTCGAAGCATCTTATGTGGCAATATTATTGATCTACATATAGGCAAACAATCCCAGCCGAATCCAAGGTGCAGGTGCATTGGTCATGCTCTGGACCCTGTTCTATTAACCTAGCCTCTGATGGAGCCAAAGGGAAGGTCCGACTAAACGCCCATCTTCGTTATATCCCGCCGCACACATGTTGGTGTTACGAGATCCACTACATACTTCTATAACTCATGGGGTCATGAAGGTTTAAGCTACGAAATGAGGTAAACGCACCATGAGCTTGTCACGATGCAGGCCAGGCGCCCGAAGCATTGGAATTTTGTGCTCCGCCAAATATATCATATTTCTACCCGGTACCAGGATCGATTCCGCACCCGCCCCTGTTTCTGCAATGTCTCGCATCCCTGTCAACTTTCTGTGCAACATAGCTGTCATCAGTAGCCAGGTCATCATCATGGCATTTGCATACGGATTCCTCGGTGCAGTTCTCTATTATGACCACCTCGCTCCACCCGATCAAGTGGGCAACTTGTGGAGACAATACCCTGGAGAGCTGACGGTGGTTGTCACATCGATAGCAACTGTGCTTTCAGTCGTCACCGCTACGTTCGTGTGGCCTTTTACTCTCTCTAACTTGCCATTCAGAGAAAAATCTCTAGTCTCTGCACGATTTCGATCAGGGAGGCGCTAAGACACCGGATGTCACGGCCCATCTCTCTGGGTGAGATAAGCGCTGGCGTCGCTTTGGCCAAGGGTTCTGTCGTTTTGAGACCTGAGTACTTGCGACTGAGCATCCTGACGCTGTTCGTCTTTGGCGTGCTGAGACTCTTGACAGCTGGGTAGGTTCTCTACGAGCATCGTACTCTTTCAGTGTTGTCTGATTTGAATGCGGACATAGGTGGACGACTCTCTTGACACCGTCCTACTTCCAATGGCCAATACAGATGAACGGATCCGAACTTGACATAACTGGGAGCGCATTTTCCTCCTTGCTCTACGAAGCATTTCAAGCGCAAGGTGTCCGTGACAGTGCGTATCCCTGCTTTCTGTTTCATCGGTCAATAATAAAATGAGGCAACCGAAGTCCGGGACAATGCTTTCGAGGTTCTCTACATCGACGGAGTGCTCAGTGGAGTTGCTACTGCAGGGAATACCTATGGTCTTCCTGGGACATTCAATTTCAATGGCGCAAAATACAACATATCCACTCGTACGTCAAGTGACTGAGGTCACTCCACACTGTTCATGTCGTGTATCTAGAGGGGATTGTGCCTACCATTGAAGATTACGCCGGTTCGGATGGAGTTCCGAATGCTGCAAACGGCACTCGTCTCGGTTTTTCTGGTGGTCGTGTTATTGTCAACACACGAACGATAACCGGAAAACACACCAGCGTCTCTATTCCTGAAGGCTTCAGCAGGAACTACTCGATGACGCAGCAGGGACTAACAGCCAACATCAGCTGCCGGGCCATGGATTCGAGCCAGACGCAGTACGTTTGGGAGACGAACAACTACGACGACATCTACTCAAACTCAGCTGCTTCGAACGATACCATTGCGGGTTTACGCGTGTGGAGTACCACTGCAAACTGTGGTACAAGTGAGTTTGGATCGCGGGGATATCTTGTCTCAAATTCACTATCTGCTCCTAGATACGCTGACGACTCAGCAGTATGTGACCGTGGTGAATGCAGATGGAACCTCGAGCCCATCAGGAAGCGGCTTTCTTCCGTCCATCGTGTGCCCAGGACTTACGAATATGAACCAAACGTATACAAGCTTCGGTAAGCCATTGAAATCTGCCTTTGTACTCACTGACCGAATCTGTTCCTGTAGCGATTTTGTCACAAGGATTTGACAAGTATAACTTCCTCAACGCAACCGTGTGCGAAGTGGTCCCATTCTTGACGACAGTCCGCGCCGATTATTCCAATGGCCTTATTTCTTCCGTTGTCACCTCATCCACCGCTTTCCAGCCAGAGAATGCCAACCTACTGTCATTCATCACTGGAATTTCCAGGTTTCACTCACTCAATGCGCAGGGGCTTCGAACCAACGCAATCGGAGATTCCTTGTACTCTATCTATTCCTCAACCAGTAACACATCTATCGGCAACAGTCTCGGAACTCAAACACAGATTTATCAAGAGCTAGTGAGTTTCATGTCGCAACGTCTTTGTTAAGCTCTTATAATTTTCTTAGGAGGGGTACTGGCGCGGTGTTGTTGAATTCTCTGCCACAGTGAGGTTTTCTAGTCCCTTCGATCCAATTCATATTGACCTGACATCACTCACAGTTCCTCCGCTCGGGGTTTATGGTCGTCGGTAGCTTCCCCGACAACGTTATCCCGGACAACCTCTCTTCCCCAGTCAATGGGACCATGTACATATCGACAGTGGGTTGGACTAAGCGATCGCCGACATATCTTCTCGCCATCCTTCCCATCACCATAATCACCATTCTCACCTTCGCCTGCACTTTGTACAGTATTGTGCAGACTTGGAAAGACAGACAGACCGGTCGCCACAGAACCACCTTCGACGTGTCAAACACTCTTCATCTCATTATGGCATCCGCTGTCGGAGATCTCTCACCGAAACCTTTCGACGCGTTCGGGATAAATTACAACGAGTGTGTGCAAGTTCGGCTGGAGGAGCCCAAGGAGGAGGATGGTGTGAAGAAGAAGTTGATTCAAGTTTACCCTCCGGTGGCGTCGACGAAGGAGGTCGTGTGATTTTTGGTACCATCGCACTACCGTAGTGTCTTTCAGTCTTGTCTGATGTATTTAGGACATTTTAGGGAGGTTGATTGAATTATTTTTGGGCCTCGGCGAGTCGACGACACCCTGTTCCTATTAGTGGTGTGGGCAGATCACTGCCGTTCTGCCATCCGCCATGGCAGCACCTGACAGTTGGCAGAATGTCTGGGGCAGAACTTGGCAGAAGTCCATATGGCCCTCTTCCCAAGATCGTTGAAGACAATTTTATCCGCCTCAAAGACGTTGCTTGGCAACTCAGCTAATAGATCCTATTTCAAGTGTAAACATCGTCCACTTAATTTACCTGGGGATCAACCTTGATGTGGCACGTAATCTGGAAAACACGTTTACATTCGAGCCACCACTTACAACGCGAAGTAACAGCTGGTCCGGAAGTCATTTCAATTAATAAGTTTGATGCACTCAAGAAGCAGAACATGGTGGAGAGATTTAGAGTTTGTAGATAATCACCCTTATCTTCGGAGACGGGCCGGATCACATGATCGATTTCCGGTTGTGATCGAGGGACCTCATCACGTGGTCATCATGCGACACGTGATCGAATTTACGCACAGAGGGCTCAACGTGTACAAGTCTTTGTTAGGCGGGAAAGCCCCTGACGGAGCAATGTGTCTAGATGGTGCGATATTGACGCCGCTTCGAAGCTTCGAACACGAGTGTGACGTGTGACACCTCAAAAATAGCTATGTTGCGCTACCGGTGCGCTGTCGCAGACTCGCAACAGAGTTAACAGCAGTGCTCGATCGATCAATACAAACCATGAACATCGCGCGATGTAAGTGCGGTAGTATTGGAAGGTAAGATGTATAACTTCGACGTAGCTAGAACATGCTGATGCTGGCATGCCAAAATATCGATGCGAACGGTGAGGAGGTTGGAATATTAACGGCATGTCAGGACCTCATTACAGCTCGTTACTCGTCAGTACATACTTCAGTGCTGACTCCGATGGATAAGTTGGTCGTTTCGTAGATCTTGAAGTTTTTAAACCCTAAATTCACTGTCTAGCCGTACTCGCGCTGTTTCATCTCCCAGAACAAAGAAGACACCCTGGAACAGCGTCGGACGGTTCAATTCGAGTGGTCTCCTGAGTGTCGAGCGGTTACAATTCCTGGCCCTGCAATAAGAAACAAACCTGAGGGACTCCGAAGCACCGATATACTCGCCGATCACACAAGTTCGCACACGTAATGTGGCAGAACGTCTTGCTACGTGTAAACAACCTATGCATGCTGCTCAGCCATGGCGCTAATGGGCGTCAAGCATGGAAGTACGTTACGAGAAAGAATCAAATGGGTGTTCTTTTTTATTCGGAAATATACCAACTGTATACTTCTCTGATCGCACAGTTGAATTGACCCACTGGCAGCGGCTACTCACCCGCAGTGCCCTTAACAATGGACTCGTCACCCTTCGAACAGTATATTCACTTGCATATTTGCACTTACATAATGCTGAGAACACCGACCGGGTTCTTCACCCGGCATGGCTTTCCATTACTATAGTGGCAACCATGGTCACATAGACTATGGTCATCTTAGTTCTGGATGGCACAGGTTCATGTCATTATTATACAAATATTACTTACAAATAACTGTAGCACATCTGTGATCCATTCATCCCGGATCCTCCGCCATCATCGCAACCCTATCTCCGGAGTATCCTACGTCCTTCACCACCGCGACGCACTCATCCTTCCACATCATCCATAATATATCCGTAGAACCTACCTCTGTACGATGAAGGCGACACTCTCACCTCTGCAAAACAAAAATATCTCGGTCGTCGTGAGCGTTGTTCACCAAGGTTACTCTTATGAGTATTCCGAGTACATGGATGATGTCAACAGAATTAGTGGAATGCATGGTGTCGTACGACTGCAGTGGGCGGTCACAAGGCGGGTTAGTCACAAGGCAACAGTGACTTCCATACCCCGCTAGGAGGGGCTGATGGGCCGGCCGTGCGCATGAGCCCCAACTTGGGCCCAGACTGGCCGCCATCTCAGAGCTGTCCTCGGAAAATATGACAAGCATGACGTGTTGCCCAGTTTGTGGAACTTTGAGTGACATGAAAAACTAGCATCCACTCGCATATTTCGACAGGGTGTCGTCGAGGCCCGACATCCCTAAAGTGTCCTAAATACGTCAGACAAGACTGAAAGACATTACGATAGTGCGATGGTACCAAAAATCACACGACCTCCTTCGTCGACGCCACTGAAGGGCCAACTTGGATCAACCTCTTCTTCACACCATCCTCCTCCTTGGGCTCCTCCAGCCGAACTTGCACACACTCGTTGTAATATATCCCTTTCTCGTCGAACGGTCTCAGTGAGAGATCTCCGGCAGCGGATGCCATAATGAGATGAAGAGTGTTTGACATGTCGAAGGTGATCCTGTGGCGACCGGTCTGTCTGTCTTTCCAAGTCTGCACAATATTGTACAAAGCGCAGGCGAAGGTGAGAATGGTGATTATGGTGATGGGAAGGATAGCGAGAAGATATGTCGGCGATCGCTTAGCCCAACCCACCGTCGATATGTACATGGTCCCGTTGACTGGGGAAGAGAGGTTGTCCGGGATAATGTTGTCGGGGAAGCTACCGACGACCATAAACCCCGAGCGGAGGAACTGTGAAGTGATGTCAGGTCAATATGGGTTGGATCGAGGGACTAGAAAACCTTACTGTGGCAGAGAATTCAACAACACCACGCCAGAAATCCTCCTAAGAAAATCATAAGAGGTCGACAAAGACCTTGCGACATGAAACTCACTAGCTCTTGATAAATCTGTGTTTGACTTCCAAGACTGTTGCCGATAGGTGTGCTACTCGTCGAGGAATAGATAGAGTACAAGGCATCTCCGATTGAGCTGGTCAGAAGCTTCTGCGAGTTGATCGACTGAAACCTAAGAACTCCAGCGACGAGTGTCAGTAGGTTGGAATTCTCTGGTTGGAAAGCGGTGGATGAGGTGACAACGGAAGAAATAAGGCCATTGGAATAATCGGCGCGGACTGTCGTCAAGAATGGGACCACTTCGCACACGGTTGCGTTGAGGAAGTTATACTTGTCAAATCCTTGTGACAAAATCGCTACAGGGGTAGATTCGGTCAGTGAGTACAAAGGCAGATTTCAATGGCTTACCGAAGCTTGCATAAGTGTGGTTCATACTCGTAGGTCCTGGACACACGATGGATGGAAGAAAGCCGCTTCCTAATGGGCTTGAAGTTCCATCTGCATCCACCATAGTCACATATTGCTGGCTCGTCAGCGTATCTAGCAGACAGTGAATTTGAGATAAGATATCTCCGCGATCCAAACTCACTTGTACTACAGTTTGCAGTGATATTCCACAAGCGTAGACCCGTGACGGTGTTATTCAAAGCAGCTGAGTTTGAGTAGATGTCGTCGTAGTTGTTCGTCTCCCAAACGTACTGCGTCTGGCTCGAGTCCATGGCCTGGCAGCTGACGTTGGCTGTTAATCCCTGCTGCGTCATCGAGTAGTTCCTGCTGAAGCCTTCAGGAATAGAGGCGCTGGTGTGTTTTCCGGTTATCGTTCGTGTGTTGACAATAACCTGTCCACCAGAAAAATTGAGACGAGTACCGTTTATAGGATCCGGAACTCCATGCGAGCCGGAGTAATCCTCGATGGTAGGTACAATCCCCTCTAGATACACGGCATGAACAGTGTGGAGTGACTTCAGTGACTTGACGTACGAGTGGATACGCTGTATTTTGCGCCATTGAAATTGAATGTCCCAGGAAGACCATAGGTATACCCTGCGGTAGCAACTCCACTTAGCATTCCGCTGATGGCGAGAAGCTCGAAAGAATTGTCCCGGACTTCGGTGGCCGGTTTTATGAATAACCGATGAAACAGAAAGTGGGGATACGCACTGTTAGTGATATTTTGCTTTTGAAATTCTGCATAGAGCAAGGAGGAAAACGCGCTCCCACTTATGTCAAGTTCGGATCCGTTCATCTGTATTGGCCATTGGATGTAGGACGGTGTCAAGAGAGTCGTCCACCTATGTCCGCATTCAAATCAGACAACACTGAAAGGGTACGATGCTCGTAGAGAACCTACCCAGCTGTCAAGAGTCTCAGCACGCCAAAGACGAACAGCGTCAGGATGCTCAGTCGCAAGTACTCAGGTCTCAAAATAACAGAGCCCTTGCTCAAAGCGACGCCGGCGCTTATCTCAACCAGAGAGATGGGCCGCGACATCCGGTGTCTTAGGGCCTCCCTGATCGAAATCGTGCAGAGACTATAGATTTTTCTCTGAATGGCAAGTTAGAGAGAGTAAAAGGCCATACGGACGTAGCGGTGACGACTGAAAGCACAGTTGCTATCAATGTGACAACCATCGTCAGCTCTCCAGGGTATTGCATCCATAACTTGCGCACTTGATCGGGTGGAGCGAGGTGGTCATAATAGAGAACTGCACCGAGGAATCCGTATGCGAATGCCATGATGATGACCTGGCTACTGATGATAGCTATGTTGCGCAGAAAGTTGACAGGGATGCGAGACATTGCAGAAACAGGGGCGGGTGCGGAATCGATCCTGATACTCGGGTAGAAATACGATATATTTGGCGGAGCATAAAATTCCAATGCTTCGGGCGCCTGGCCTGCATTGTGACAAGCTCATGGTGCGTTTAATGTGTTTACCTCATTTCATAGCCTAAACCTTCATGACCCCATGAGTTATAGAAGTATGTAGCGGATCTCGTAACACCAACATGTGTGCGGCAGGACATAATAAAGATGGGCGTTTGGTCGGACCCTTCCCTTTGGCTCTATCAGAGGCTAGGTTAATGACACAGGATCCACAGCATAGCCAATGAACCTGCACCTTGGATTCGGCTGGGATTATTGGCCTATATGCAGATCAATAATATTGCCATAGAAAATGCTTTGAAAGTCGGCGCACACTTACACTTGCGGCACTCAACCACCCAGTAGACCGACGCTCAAATTAGTTGAGAACATCGTACCCGGCCAATTATCGAGTTTATGAGTTGCCTTGTACTTGAGCTTGAACGATGAGATTCACGTGCGATGTGTTGCGCCACCCCAGATACTCCAAGCCTGCCTCCACGCAAATAGCCGTGGTGTAGCGCTAGAACACCGCAGAAGATCTCGGGCGAGCAAGGGCGAGGGCAAGCTGTCGAGCAATATCCGTTAGGAAGATCCTCTGCAATCACGGAGGTTCTCGCACTCGCACAATGTTTCCTATTTGGAATGCGCACCAGCCAAGCTGCCAAATTCAGCAGAAAACACAACCGAATCACACGTGAGATACGAAGCAGGTGAAGAGTACGAGCTACGCACATGAAACCAGTCATGAAGCCATATACAGCCGCTGACTATTCTCCATCGACTTCCGCAAGAAAATGTTTATTCAACGCCACCACAGTCGTAAGTAGCGCCACTTTCACCATGGTGTCTATCCTTGCACTGCGAAAGCCGGTTGAACCGGTTCTAGAAGACAGGTGGACAATGGAAGCTTGAACGGTCTGGTCCTGAGTGGCGTTCATGTCGATGGCTCTAAAAGTATATGAATCGTCAGGTATACCAACACCGAGGTCATTTTGATGCTCAGTTCTCAGGGACGGAAAAGAAATTGAGGTGGGAGAGAGCCCTCGTATTGGTTGTGAAAAGTCCCTAGTCTCCCCCTGACAACAGGCGAATGAAGATGACGGTTGTTCCTTACGTTGCCCCATAGCTTGACATTCTATCCTGAAGCGATGCACGAGCTTGCACTGCAACATGAGATAGTGCAGCGGCCAAGAACTCGGAGGTTTAGTGCATTGAGCCTAGATCATTTATTGATGCTTTCCAATTTCGAAGGAAGAGCACAATAATAAAAATCGGAAGTATTTCGAGTACGTTGATGATTGCACTTAAGGTGATACAACGTTTGACCTGATCTAGAGACTAGAGGTCGCACTCAGAGTGCCGTACTAACACGTGCTTGCGTCAGGCTGAAGCCCGTCACCCGCCTGCTACTTTTCTTTTCTTTTCTTCCCTTGTTGTCTGTGTCTCAGCATGCGCGGCTATTGAGCCCAAAAATATTCTCGCCCTCAGGTGACTCTCAACTTCCTGGTGTTTACCTGATTTCTACTTTTCTAGGCTACCTTTTGCTACCAACTTTCTCGGTGGGCTCAGCTGAGTGCCTAGATCCCTGTGTGCATCTACACACAATGAAGATAAGTCAGGCGGGGACGCTGGCCATGGGTAGAGACGGTCAGAATCATTTGACGAGGAACGTACCTGGGGGATATGGTTATGTTGCGGATTTTACGGTGTGGTGAGTAGTTTCGGGTTTTTCCACGACCCAACTCATGTTGGCGCTTGTCCAGGGCTCTTGTTGGCTTCGTACCACACAGCTACGGCATCGATCTCATTTCCTTCTTCCATCCTCACTGGCGCTTCTTCACAGCTCAAATTGAGCACCCATCATAGCCCCGTCGTTCTGAGAACTTGCGTTTGGATCTCGGATCGAATTTCTTTTCTCGTCTTTCGCGATCCTTTGTAAAGCACCATCTCTTCGCACGAGATCAAGAAGGCTGACGATTTTATATATTTTTCAGAGATTCGGAATGGCGATAAGCGGATATCCGAAATTCAGGTTTCGAGGGTCTAGCGCGATGGTGGCAATCCTAGGGTTATCGTCCTGCGGGCAGTGTAGCTGTTCTTGGGGCGTGACTTAGCGGTGTGGTTGCAAGACTGATTTCATTCTCTTTGCGGCCAGGGTACGTGTCTTTTCGAACCCTTGCTCTACACTGCTGGTTTAGAGCCGTACCCGACGCAGCACTAGGAAATAAATTCATACGCATCGCACTTATCCTGGAAGAAAAGAAAAGTTCCATCAGGTGATATCAAGTGGATGAGTTCCATAACCCCCTCAGGCTCGTGTCTCTCACCGCCGACGCATAGCCACCACAGTATGTCTGCTCCACAGCGATGCTCGAGACTCCTAGAGCTGCTCCAGGACCATAGGGTGAGGGCCTATGGAACGGGACTAATCATATTCTTCTAATCGCATCATGCATACGCTATGCTTGTTGGTTGGTGCTTCCCGTATGGTGGTATCACGTGACACTGTCATGGGGAAGCTCCAACCCTATCACGCTGGCCTAGGGGAAAGATTTGACTCGCTCTGGCTAAGTCAGTTCTGCACGTCTTCACTTTCCACTATGACTCATAATGATCAGTCGAGTGACAGACACCTCCTAGATCGCCTATGTATACAGAGTCTTGACAGCTTTTCTGTGGTATTTCGTGTTCTAAGTCGGGCCTTTTTTCCTCGTCCAGATCATACCACTGTATTCTGCAATCATCTCAACTCGGAAATATCCGTGCGTTTTCTGGTCTTATACACATTAATATTGTCGTTTGAGACCAACACCTCAGTCACTTCAATGAAGTCGTTGAAAAGACTTCCGCACTTTGATGCGCAATTCTGGTTTCAATGTCGATGCTGGGATACTTTAGAGATGCTCTGCCACGCGTCAGTCGCTCAGAACGATCTTCGGATAGTGCCATGACTGAGATACTTGCCTTGTTCAAGTCAGTATGAGGAAAAGACGCGTTTGGGCGTGAGAAGAACGCGAGAATTACTTTGTGGTTTGTCGCTGCTTCACACAGGGACGAGCTACTTATACTCAGAATGCCCGCGCCGTTAGAGACGTCGACGTACTCTTGTCTGTCGCTGTCTCGTATGACGTCCTCGAACACAAACTCGAGTGCTACGCGTACTTCCCCGACAAATGCGTGCGCTGTCAATTACAAGCGATGCGAGCGGGTGCACGACTGTCAAGTCTAGCAAATCGATCTCGAATTCGAATTCTACATCGAATCTGCTCACCACCTCATCCATCTCGAGTTCCCGTTCGTCCATTCTACATCACCACATCATTTTTGACGCGCCCTACTAATATATCTTTCCCTACGCACATATAACACGCATCCCTGCGTGCATACATCTTTCCTTCACGCAAATTTCCTCATCCATTCGCCTCTGCCCTTCAGCTTTGCCCCAAATTCAGCTGACCCAACTCCCAGCTTGACCAAGTCCTCTCCCACATCCGCTCCCTCCACACCTCCAAACACCTCGCCTACAAACACCTTCTCAAACGCGCGCACGCAGGCAGTGTATCTCAGATCTATCACCTCCAAGCTCCGTTCACGCAGCCGCGTGCTCAGTCTCAAGTATCTTTGAACCAAGTTGATCGACGTGACGGGAAGAGGCTGAGGCTACTAGGAGCTACGAACCACAGTATGACAATGAGGAATGGGTACGCAGCAATTCCGAATGAAGCGGAGCGCAAGAAGGGTCAAGAGCGACGTCCTAGTATCTATGTGCAACAGCGCGCAGAGAACACGGAAGGTCTCAACGAGTTCTCGGAAACATTTGACCCCACTGGTTATGATTTTCTCAAAATCCTGACGGAGGGCGCTGCCATAAATACACTCCGTCAGCAACAGCCGGTGGCAAGACCTGTCCAGACCCCCAGCGCTCTTGGCTCAGATTCGGCAAGCCAGTTAGCCTCGCTAAGTTACACCCGTCTCTTCCCGCCTGTCCGGTTGTTGTGGAACCACCTCATCGAACTCTTTCTACCGCCAAAACATCATCGTCGCCCGCGAAGCCACGATCTACCCCTGACAACCAGGCACTCAAGCACGATCTTTAGGACGCTCGCAAGGAAATGACGGCCTTACAAGCGCGCGAAACCGACCTCGTAGCTTCATTATGACGCCTGAATGCTCCTGGGCATATACTCGAGACTGGACAAGCGCAAAAGCGACCTCAGGTGACTACTTCCGAGCTTCATTCGGTCCTAGTTTAACGTGACAACCCAGAGCTCGAAGAACGTCTTGCTCAAGTAGAAACGAACTGCAGCAAGAAAGATACAAGCGCATTCAAGCTGAACGAGGTCTGAATGAGATTGAGAGAGAGGGGGGCTGGCTGTATGATCTTTCACGTCAATCATGGGTTACTTACTCGGTGCTGCCAACGTTATGTACTTACATCTGAGATTTCAGGTGACTGGAGACCAAAGCGGCACAACCATGTTACGACACTGTCCCATAACGCCATCAACGAGGACTAGACTTGACATCCCCAATCATGACACTGCGCCTCGCTTTTGCTCCATCTTCTCTGGCACCAAGTTCCCATCTTGCCCTTTGTCGGCTGATACTAGATCTGATACAGGTCCATTGATCCAGTGTACTCCTCCGTATATCGGGCAAATAATAGCAAGGGACATGAAAACACCTAGGATGACCACCGTATAGTTCATCTCTTGCACAGTAGTCTGTGGGGTTGCAGGAAAGAATAAAACGATATTCATGAAGACCATCCGTGACACAGTGATTGCTGCGACGGGAAAACTCTGCAAGAGACATAAGCATAAGACCACATCGGTCATTGTGAGTACCACTGGAAACACCGTAGCTGCTCGATTAATGCGAGCCAGGTCGGCTCCATTACAGTATTCGTGGCCCTTGGCTGAGGTGCGATATTAACTTTACATCTTGTAATGAATGAACTACCTTCCCACTGACGTCGGAACCTGCGGGGGATCTTGCAGTCGTGGGCTCATAAACCTGCTGTAGAACTAGTTCCGAAGCTGCACGAGCATGACCTGCAGGGATGACCTGTTGCAGGTGCAAGCCAAGTGGAATCAATGGCGATCACAATTCACCGGGACACGCCGTAACTAATACATGACAGTGACTGGGGAGGTAGGAACAAATGACGCCTTCTCAGCTGGTACTCTCAGTGATGATTCGAGTATACAATCGTGGTAGTGTGATTTCCTATCGTGAGCCAGCATACGATATAATACAGATGAGCCTGGGGATATTGGTACTGTCAAGGTACCTATGAAAACGCGTCAGAGCTCCGTTAGTCAAAATGCATGCAGCTATAATATCTCTAGCGTCCTGATGTCCATAATGTCATGAACAGCAGTCACGTCCTTGACTTGCGCGATGATGCTGTTATCCGAAGCAATCCTCATGTACTCCCCACCCCGCTGCTGCGCTAGCAAAAGTGCGCCAAAAGGCTGTCCAAGGCGAACGAGTAACCTCAACGCTCGTTCGTTCGACTCCGAATCAACCGGGTCATCGTCTTGAGAAGAGCTGCTGAGCGAATCATTTGATGAAGACTCAGGCTCCGACCGATCGTCCACGCTCTCCGTCTCGTCTGCAAGGTCAAGCAGCTCGAGGTCATAACGATTCCACGGACGGACGAGCAAGTATGACTGCCGAGTAGACTTTGCTCGTGAGAACTGGGTTAGCTTGTCCTCTGTGGTGATTGAGATATCTCGAAGCCCATCTGCCTTGACCTCATAAGTGATACTTGTCTTCTGGTCTTGACCACGGCTCCGTCTGACTGTTATGATGGGAAATGTGATGCAAGGCAGCTGCAGCCTGCGGTTCGCGAAACGAGGAACCGGCAGGCTGTCAAGCCGGGCATATAGCGTCGAAGCAAGCTTCATAACGGCGGCGTCTCGCAACGATGATACCGACATCTGAATCTGATCTTCGGTTAGAGACGGCGGTGTGCATGGTGGAGGTTTGTACGAGATAATGTCAGATGGGAGACAGCTGTTGAAGCCGGATGATTTTCCGACCCAGTCCAGGGCAGTGATGTCGCCCGACTGAGCGATGATCTCCTGCAAGAGCCGTCCGAGCGCATTTTGTTTTGTCTCCCCGTAGATGACTGGTAGATGGATGCCGAAGATACCAAATAATGAGTACGCGATGTCTTCCTGGAATGTGGTGACACGGCTCGACGCCCATTGCAGCTTCTGTCGCGCGTCTGTCATCCCCGGACGGAAAGCGACTAGCGACTTTGCGTCTATGCCTGTGGAATCCTCTAACTCCTTCATAATAGTGACGGACTCCTTGTGGTAGGTAGAGCGGTCACTGAGGTAGAGCGTCCAGTTTGCTTGGTAGAAGATAATGATTCTCGGAGCGAGAAATTCCTGAACCGTCCATCCTCGTGTGTTCCAAGCGCTGTTAGCAAGTGCGCCGGACTTCGACGACGGCGGAACGTCCGACAGGTAGACGATCGTAAGAGCTGAATTGCGATACCAGATAAACATGGAGTTGACGGATCGTTGGACCTCGGCATTGTCCTTCTGATCAATGCAGCACGTATCACTCCACGCCCAGTGATAGCCTGCATCACGAGCGAGTTCGCGGAACTTCTGCAACTTCACCACAGTTCCGACTGGATCCAACTTGTATACAACCTGGCCCTGAACGTCGTGCAGAAGCGGCTCCTTGCTTTCCCATCTATGAGATAACATGACCCAACTGAAGTACTTCGCGACCGCTTCTTTGATGGGCTCTGTTTGGAGGGGCGCATGCGTCACCGATGAAGATAAAATCTTCTTGCACTCTGCGCTTTCCATGAAGGCGTATATCTGAGCCTCTCGATCGCATAAACGCCCGGTGGAGGTGTTGAGTAGACGAAGCGGCGCATTTTCCAGGTAAGAGTGAATGGCTCTTCGAATAGCGTGTTCTACTTCAGATGGACTGACATATTTTTGACGCAGTTCTGGAGACCGAGTTAATTCACGTGGAGGTATTGTGGAGGTATGAGTTATTGGGGCTTGCCTTTCATCTGTACGTCGGGAGCATCATCCAACTTGGAGAGCATGATTCTGAAGGCCTCGATTGCTTCGTTATAGCGCTATGCCCCATGGAGGGCTTCATGCTTCACTTCGTACCCACGATAAGACGAAGAATTGGCCTACGCATCGGCAGTATCAGCACAATTGATAGACCAATGACGAATATTGTCCGCACCTTTTCGGGGTCAGAAAGGGCCTCCGGATAGAGGTTTCGTTCCAATGTCACCTTACTGCGGTGCGTAAAGTAGGAGTCACACGAGGAACACAGCCGGATTGCTGCCGAAAGTTGGTTCTCAGTGGACCAGATCCGCACCTTCCTGTCATTTGCACTGACGAGCAACTCTCCATTGGGAGAAATTGTGAGACGTAAAACCCCCACGGTCCATTCAAGCGGCTGTCCTATCTGCTGGTGTGTATTTGTGCTCCACAGCCGGATAGTCTTGTCGGTCGAGGCAGTGGCAATGAAAGAGCCATCAGACGAGATGGCGAGCGAGTAGATGAAGTGGGTGTGACCGGTGCATTTACCGATCTGGCGTCTGTTCGACGAGTTCCAGAATTTGACTGTTCCATCGTGTGATGCAGAGATAAGTTGCTGGCCGTCAGGCGACCAAACAACACCTCGAATTGTGCAATGTCCTTGGTGAGCGTTGATCTGGAAAAGAAACTCGGCGTTTTCGGTGCGCCAAATCCGGATGGTACCGTCCGTTGATCCGGAGGCTAATTTTAGCCCATCTGCGTTGAATGCCACACTCCAAACCTCATTACGATGATTATTATAAACCATAGGTTGACGAAGTGTTGCGAGGACTGCGCCAGTCTCCGCATTCCATATAATAACCGTTGAATCGCATGACCCACTGGCAAGTCTCTTGCCGTTGGAGGAGAAGCACAACGAGTTCACCCAGCTTGTATGCTTCTCCAGCGGATCGAATACCATCTGCTTGCTCTCGATGTCCCAGATGATGATGGTTCCATCAAATTCACCGCTCGCCATTCGCCTGTCGTCTGGCGATATGGCGATCGATATCACCCCGCTCTTGTGCCCCTTGAATGGCCCTCCTACCGATTCTCCTTTCTGCACATCCAAGATTCGCAAGGTTTTATCCTGTGAACTAGTGACGACCCGTCGGTTGTCTTTGAAGAATGCCACTGCCCACACTATATCCGTTTGCTCTTGTATCGTCCCCGCTGGCTTTGTGCGCCCTCTCATAGTAAGGTACGCATTTTTTACAATATCAAGCACCACTGACATGTTGCGTTGACCTAGGCAGAGAGATAGACGGTCAGTAGCATTTCAAGTTGACGAGGAGCGTACTTTTGGGATATGGATATCGTGAATGGTGCATAAGCGTTGGATTCCTGCCCGTAACCCAATTTATGCAGCCTGGGGTTGGTTCTGTACCACGCTGCTACCACGTGGATCTCATTTCGCTTCTTCTATCATCCCTACCCCTCTTCATAAACGTTCGTCATGCAGTAGTAACCCCTTCATTCTATGCAGTGAACCCGCTCCAATAAACATGCGTCCGGTACTCTCATACACTACAGTCTACCACGGTCAAATTCTGCAACCAGACCTGTTGTCGACTCTATTCAAGGTCTCCACCATGCTTTGTAAGGCATCCTATTTCGCCACGAGGTCAAAAAAGCCTAGAATGATAGCTAGACGCTCTTCATACTTCCGTTATCGATGGGATATATATCGGGCACGCGTGTCTCGAGCGGCGACCAATGCATGTTACCGGCGTGTGCTGATTTGCCTCCTTGCCCACATTTTAACGACCTTATCTCCTGGACAATGGTCCACATCAAGGTCACCTGCGCTGGCCCCATATTCCGTGTTGACAGTTTGCCTTTCTCCGCTTATCTCGACAAAAGGCTTGGTCAGCGAACGCATTCTATGAAAACGCACGTCCAAGGTTCATCTCAAGTAACATATAGAAAAGGTTGTCGTCGCTCTTGATGATTCTTCATGCTGTCTTCAGGTGTGATGTTACATAGATCGTGTAACTCCGTTATTTTGGGAGTGTGCTTGCCGTGTGCGTATGCTAGTTCGTCATCGAAATCATGTCATGTTAGATATAATGAAGTGTCCTGTTTTCTTCCTCGCGAACAGAGGACACTATATGGCCTGGGCCCTGGATGCACTCCAGTACTAATCGGACATCCGCGTCGTATGATTCAAACTGCCGTGCATGCACTTCCAATAAAAGTCGTACTTCTGAACTGCACGGTTTCACACGGGAGCCTATCGGTAGGATTGCGGCATAAGATTCATGGAGCCTTGATCACAAACGAGGATAGGCATGATTGAATTAGTACAAAGAGCAGAACACCACGTTTGTACATTGACGAACCTGCGTGCCTAGATACTAGTCGAACACTGTATTTAGCCCTCCGAGACCTCCACGGCTTCGTGAATTCGACCGAGAAGACATGGAAGATAAGTGTGTAAATCAAGGGATACCGCAGTGCATTGTGCACTGCAAATGCCTTGATCAAAGCGCTGAACAGCCTCTGACCACGGCATCTATAGGCCCATCAACGGCTATCAACGGAAGAAGCATAGGGTTTTAGAGTCGAACCATCCGTAGCCTGGAGTGACATGTTACTTGTCTTGAAGCGCACAAGTCAAAAAATTCAAAACGTTCCTACGCCTCCTCCGACGGATAGTCTCTCGTAGTCAGATTTTAAAGTACGGTAACAATATTGGTCGTCCCGTTCTTGTCAAGCCGACGGACCAAAAAGGGTTGCTAGTCCCAGTGAATGTCCCCGAACCATAGACTTGGTGACAAAGCATTTCCGAGGCCAATGTCTCATCTACAAGCAGCGAAGTGCTCTACATTTACCAACTGGTTGTTTTTCCTCCTTCTTGTTTTATTTATCTCAGCACCATGGGTTTCTTCTCAAAGTCCTTCGATCCAGTAACTGACCTCCCTGACTTGTCTGGCAAAGTCATCCTTATCACAGGCGGAAAGTGAGTATGTCACACCCCATCACCTGTATTGTCGTTCACAGTCGCTTCAAATTGTAGCGCAGGTATCGGCTACTCAACTGTGAAACACCTCGCACGTCATGGTGCCAAGGTGTACATGGCCGCACGCAACCAGAGTAGGGCAGAAGCAGCGATTGCGCAACTGAAAGCGGAGGGGTTGGGTCCTGGGAATGGTGATGTTATTTGGCTGGAACTTGACTTGAAGGATCCTCGGAATGCGAAGAAAACAGCAGAGGAATTTATGAAACTGGAGAAGAGATTGGATGTTCTGAGTCAGTACATGTTTTTATGTGTTCATAATGTCAGCGTGCTAAATGAACTACAGTTCACAATGCAGCGATGTAAGGTGTCCATATCTAGATGTAGTTGATGCTGAGATGACCCAATAGGTTGGTTGAGACTTACAGCATGACGCCGGATGGTAGGTTCTCCTGCCGCGTAACGATTTGTACTTACCCCAAATTACAGGAGTTCAGGAGATAGTAATAGTCAAGTGTGTCTTCTGAAAAACTATACGCCAAGCACACTCACCTATATTCATCCCAGCCTAATAAGTCCCACCGTCCTGACACGCAGCCTTCAACCGCTGCTGGATCAGACAGCAGCAGAACCTAATTCAGACGTCCGCGTAGTCGTCGTACGTGCATCTACTCACCAAACTCGTCCCGCAAGCTCACAATTCCATACCTCCTAGGTCGCTTCAGAGGGACACAGGCTCGTGTCAGGGAAACCTCGCTTCCGCAACCTGGACGATCTTAACGACGAGCTCAAGAGTTCGCTCGTCCCCTCCTTCGCACGGTATTGTACGTCAGTCTCTCCTTCCTCGGTTCTCTAGTCTCACAGAATCCTTTCACAAGGCATGTCGAAACTCTTAAACATGCTTTACGCGTCTGAACTCCATCGACGCCTCACCGCCGTTGGCTCCCCCATCACCGTCATCGCACTTCACCCCGGTGCAGTCAACACCTTCTCGGAGAAACCCCCCCTTTCCAACTTCAAGTTTATCGTCAAGCCTATCGTGTCCCTATTCTTTGTAGAACAAGACCAGGGCGCATGTAACTCGGCGTTTGCAGCTGCGTCGGAAGAAGTGGCCAAGCAGCGCGAGAAGTATAAGGGGGCGTATATATTACCGGTAGGTAAGGTGGGAGAACCGACGAAGACAGCAAAGGATGAGGGACTTGCGAAGGAGCTTTGGGATACTGTGGAGAAGTTTTTAGAGGAGAAGGGGATATGATGGGAGGTTTGTTTCTTGTTGAGCTCAGAGATTAATGCTTGACGAACAGTCCATGCGAGGCCCTAAGAGGCATACAATAGGCAAAGACGTTCATCTCAACACCATAGTATGCCCAAACAGTTGTTGCTGTTGATACAAGGTACGAATGAAAACGCATCAGAGTTCCCCGTCCTTCGAAATGCATAAAGCTACAATATCTCTGGTGTCCTGACGTCCATCATGTCACGAACAGCAGCCATGTCCTTGACCTGTGCGATGATATTCTTGTCCGAAGCGATTCTCTTGTACTCCCAACCACGCTGCTGTGCTAGCAAAAGTGCGCCAAAAGGCTGTCCCAGGCGAACAATCAACCTCAGCGCTCGCGACTGAGAGTCCAAATCATCCGGCGCGGTTTCTCTCGTGTCCTGTACATTGTCTGCAAAGTCAGGCAGCCCGATATCACGACGATTCCACGGACGGATGAGGAAAAATGTCTGCCGAGTGGGCCTGGCAGGCGAAAATACAACCAGCTCGTCTTTCGTAGTGATTAGCAGGTCTTGGAGCCCATTTGCCTTGACATCATACGTGAAACACGTCTCCTGGTCTTCGTGCCGCTGTCTGACTTCTGTGACGGGAAATGCGATGCAAGGCAGTTGCAGTCTCGTGTTCGCGAAACGAGGAGCACCGAGGTCATCAAGGAGGGCATATAGTTGCGAAGCCGACTCCACGGACACGTTATTTCGCAGCGTAGAGATGAATGTCTGCATTTCAGCTTCGGATAGAGATGGCGGCGCGCATGGCGGAGCTTTGTACGAGACAATGCTGGCTGGCAGACAACTGTTGAATTCGGATGGTTGTCCCACCCAGTCCAGGGCAGTGATGTCGCCCGAATGCGCTACAATTTCCTGCAAGAGTCGTCCGAGTGCATTCTGTCTCTTCTCTCCGTAGATTACAGGGAGATGGACACCGAAGATGCCAAACAATGAGTATGCAATGTCTTCCTGCAAAGTCGTGATACGGCTCGATGCCCACTGAAGTTTCTCTCGAGCGTCTCTCATCCCCGGGCGGAAGGCGACGAGCGCCCGTGCGTTTATGCCTGTTGCATCCTCCAACTCCTGCAGGATCCTGGCAGACTTCTTGTGATTAGGAGTGCGGTCGTAGATATATAGGGTCCAATCTGCTTGGTAGAAGCGGACGATGTTAGGAGCGAGGAATTCCTGGACAGTCCATCCTCGCATGTTCCAATCGCTGTTTGCGAGTGCGCCGGACTTCGACGAAGGCTTAGCATCCGATAGATAGACAATGGTGAGTGCTGAATAGTGATACCAGACGAACATGGAGTTGACTGATTCTTGAAGCTCCACATTGTTGGTCTGGTCGATGCAACAGGTATCGCTCCACGCCCAGCGATACCCCGCATCACGAGCCGTTTTGCAAAACATTTGCAGCTTCATGTTGCCTTCAACTGCCCTCAACTTGTACACGGCCTTGTCCTGGACGTCGCGCAGCAGTGGCTCCTTCCTTCCCCACCTATGCGATAACATGACCCAACTGAAGTACTCCGCGACCGCTTGCTCGATGAACTCCGTTTGGAGGGACGTATGCGTCATTGATGAAGACAAAATCTGCTTGTATTCTGTGCTTTCTATGAAGGTGTTGATCTGCGCCTCTCGATCGCATAAACGCCCAGTAAAGGTGTCGAGTAGACGAAGTGGGGCGTTTTCCAAACGAGCATCGATGGCGCTTCGAATAGCGCCTTTTACTTCGGGTGGACTAACATATCGCTGGGGCAGCTCTGAAGAACGAGTCAATCATCTTCCGCTCGGCAAATGAGTTCTTTGGGGCTTACGTTGTACAGAAACTGTGTTGTTCATCGACCACAGCCGAACGGTCCCTCCATAATCTCCACTCATAAGTAGTGCTTCCATGGGAGGGATTGCGACACAGAAAACTTGCGCAGCATGTTCGAGTGGCCGTCCTATCTGCTGGCGTGTCTTTGTGCTCCACCGTCGCAGGGTATTGTCGGCAGAGGCAGTGGCAATGAAGGAGCCATCAGAAGAAATGGCGAGCGAGTGGATCCAGTCAGTGTGACCTGTGCAAGGTTGACCGATCTGGTGTCCGTTAGACGAGCTCCAGAACCTGACTGTTTTGTCGGCTGATGCGGAGATGAGTTGCTGGCCATCAGGCGACCACACAACACTTCGAACCCGATCTTGGTGAGCGTTTGGGATGTTGAGAAGAAGCTCGGCGTTATCGGTGCGCCACACCCGGATGCTGCAGTCCCGTGATCCAGAGGCTAATTTTTGGCCATCTGGGCTAAATGCGACACTGAACACCTGATCACGATGACCCTTGAATGTTGCGAGGACAGCGCCGGTCTCTGCATTCCATACAATAACCTTGAAATTACTTGACCCGCTGGCGAGTCTCTTGCCATCAGGGGAGAAGCACACCGAGTACACCGTGCCTGTATGCTTCACCAGCGGTTTGAGTACCACCCGCTTGCTCTTGACGTCCCAGATGATGATGGTGTCATCTTCTCCACCGCTCGCAATTCGTTTGTCATCTGGGGATACGGCGACTGACCACACCTTGTGCCTGGGTCCCTCGAATGGCCCACCTATCAACACTCCTTTCTGCACATCCCAAATTCGCAAGGTGCAGTCCCATGAACCAGTGACGGCCCGTCGACCGTCTTTGAAGAACGCAACTGCCGAAACTGACTCCGTATGCTCTCGCATCGTCCGCGTTGGTGTCACTGTAAGTTCTGTTGTCTGCGTGCGCCCTCTCACAGTGATATACGCTTTTTTTGCTATACCAAGCATCCCTGACATGTCGCGTTGACCTAGACAGAGAGATAGATACGTTCAGTAGCATTGAAAGTTGACGAGCAGCATACTTTGGGGATATCGTTGCGTTGTGGATCTTGTGTGCGCTGTGCGGTGAGTAGTGTTGGATTTTGCCCATAACCCGACTCATGTAGGCACTTAAGTAACCAGGGTTCTCCTTACACACTGCTACAGCATGGATCTTATTTCGCTTCTTCCAGAGTCTTCTTCATAAACACCCGTCGCATACCGGTTACCCCTTCACTCTGTGCACAATGAACTCGTTCGAAACAACATGCGATTCGTATTATCATACATCACAGTCAATTCTGCGCCAGGTCTTTCTTCAACTTAACTCGGTTTAGTTCATTCACGCGTCCGGTAACGATTGGGTGCCCCATATGGGGCATGCACTCGAGGCGAGTAATACATGTTGCAGCATGTTACTGGCGTGAGCGCTTTGCCTACTTGCCTGCAAGGTAATGATCCGTGCCTCCCGGGCGAGCTTTCCATAGTCTCAATCAACACCATATCTGCGCTAGCGCCAGAGTTTGCGTTGACGGTCTCCCCCTTCCCGCTTGTTGATTCTTATTG
Organism: Suillus ampliporus; assembly: GCA_016584345.1. Lineage (NCBI taxonomy): Eukaryota > Fungi > Basidiomycota > Agaricomycetes > Boletales > Suillaceae > Suillus > Suillus ampliporus. The sequence continues at coordinate 118,535 of JABCPV010000052.1, read as the reverse complement.
ACACCGTACTGCTGCAGTGTGGATTCGCTTCTTACACCATCACTTGACAATGACACTGCCACTCATCATAAACGCCCGCCACATTAACCCCTTCATTCTATGACAGAACATGCGTCTTGCGGTCATACACTACTGTCAACTCTGCAACCAGATGCCTTCTGCTCGGCTCGTCTTCCACCATCCTTCATAACACACCTTGCTTTCTCACGATATTAAGAAAGCTCAGGACGAGCGCTAGGCGCTAATGACTCGTATTGATGAGATTTTACACATGTGTCATGAGCGGCGACTAATGCATGTTACTGGTATGTGCTCATTCGCCTGCTTGCCGCATGATAACGATCTGCACCTCCTGGGCAAACTTTCCATCATGCATGCCTATGTTTCACAAGTGAACTAGTGTTTCCAGGCATATTCGTTAGCCATATCCCACCCCAGCGGATTATTGTAAACGGTAGCGCAGGTATTGGCTACCCAATTGTGAAGCATCTTGCACGTCATGTGGAAGGCGTCCGCGAGGACGCAACACTAAGAGACGATCAGACAAGAATGAGCGCGTCTATTTGATAGTGGGCAAAGAAGAGATATAAAATAGTCCAAATGCATGTAAACAAGCGTGTCCAACGCGTCGCGATCACGTGGTAAGCAGTATGCTTGCCAAAGTGTATGTACATTGCCGCACACAACCAGAGCAAGGCAGAGGCAGCTATTGCGCAACTGAAAGCAGAGGGGTTGGGTCCTGGCAATATTATTTGGCTGGAACTTGACTTGAAGGATCCTCGGAATACGAAGAGCGGCAGAAGTTAGGTAGCTAACTTAGTCTAACCTATGTAAAAAGAAACGAGGCAGAATATATCCCAAGTCCTGACTCTAAGCCAACCTGACTGACCTAGCCCAGACAGCCTTAACCAGTCCTAACGAGCTCTAACACTCTAACTCTAGCTACAGATATGTTTTCAAACTGAATATATTCACCTCGAGTTTCTCCAACGCAATAATATTATATATGTACCGAAATGCGCTACCGTAACATATGTACATTTTCCTATCATATCACGAGGACGCACTATTAGATAACAGGATGGCGGAGCAATTCCCCGTGGACAGTAACCTCCCTCACAACTGAGAACAACGGCTCAACGATGTCCACATCAACTTCGCTCAGCGGTATAGTCGACACAAAGTCTAGCGCCTGTACATCGCAAGACGCGCTTGCAAGCGCCTCCATGATATAAGTAACTTCCCATTCATTCGGTTCTGCGATGAGCGTCAATTTCCGCAACATGGGAAGATGAAGTCCGCGAAACATTTTGGTAAGTTCGCATTGGTAAGGACTCCAGCTGAAGGGGACGGTAATCGATTGGAGGTGAGGGTGGGTGATTGAACCAGCTGGAGTGATAGGAGTGGATAAAATAATATCCACTCTGAGGGTTTCCATATGGGGGAATATCGTCAAACTGGAGCGTATGACATGAACGGAACAGCTCGCGAGGCGGAGATGGCGTACGTTGTTGCAGGTGGGAGTAGGTCTGAATCCTACGCTTAGAGGCCATCGATGAGTGATGTGTAGGTGAGATAGGTTTGGTGCATCGAAGCAGTTGAGTTCTGACCAGCGACACTGCAAGGACCTCAACTGAGGTGTGTACAGGTTACAACTCCAGTCTTCTATGGATGACGAGAGAGTCACCGTTTCCCAACGCTCGGTCTCAGAAAGAAGGATTTCGAGCAGTTGAGAATCTGCCCCTGAGCTCTCATAGCAAGGCTGTGCCCGGCTACGGTTGTGTGGGATGCGTACGGGTAGCTCTCCGGATATGATGTGAAGGGTGAGAGGCTGACTGCCAGAGAGGGCGAGCCACGACTGGAGGAGAGATGGGAGAAACGGTTTCAATGGTTCGACTCGTCCTGGAAGGGAAACCTGAAAGTGCGACCAGATCACTGTCGTTGAATGTGCAACGACTCGCCATAACTGGCATACTCGGGTGAAGACTAGGGGAGGGCAGTCAACATTCGCGGAGATAGTGATATCTCCATATGAAAAAATGCTAGGACAGTCTGGTACGTCGTTGACGATGAGTAAAAACACGTGTTGTAGAAGTTCTATTGGTAGCCGATGGATGTGGGCTGGGCAATTCACGTTGACGGGTGAATGAGTGGCTTCCATATTGTTCAGGTGAAAGCAGAATGGAAAAATGGCGCCCAGTGTGAGTCAAGCCTTTTATATTATTTTCAATGAACACGTGTAGGAGCTCAGTCTGCCGAGTAACAAACATCCTACAACGTCATCTGACATGGATGATTCATCTCGGTTGTACGAAACATAAGTAAATGCAGTACATACATAAGAAACATTCTAGTTTCACCTAGCTATGCAGATCTTGACGCGAATCATTGAATCCTTCTTTGAGATTTCCCCTTCAGATATTGCACTAGGGTTAGGGTTAGGACTTGAAACCAGCAAAAAGAAAGGTCCACCCAGCCAGAGTGGCCGTGGTGGAACTGGAAAATATTGAGACGGTGCATGAGCCGAAGCCCATACAAACCGCAAACACCCTCTGAGGACAAGGTCGCCGTGCTATGAAAGGTCCCTACGGCCCACGAACCTGAGACGTGAAGAGGCCTGTGCCATCAAGGTAAGTATGAAGAATTCAAATCCTAACTGGTCGTCTTTTATACTGCGCTGACCGTGCACGGACCAAGGCATTTGGTAAGCAAAGCCTGCGAGCTCATGTACTTGGACTACCTATACTAATCCTTGGGCGACAACCTATCCAGAGCAAGAGCATTCTTTATCTTCATCATATCTACCGTGAGCAGTGCAACAAACTGGAGGTGCGCTGACCCTTGTGGTTAACTACCCATACAACTTTTTCGGTCCTAGGACATAGTACAATCCTTTGGATGAAGATATTTTCATTGGCGCAAGCTATTGAACAGATCATGCGAGCAGTAAATTTCATACTATGTCGTCCTTGCTGACCCGTTGTAATGCCAATTCCACAATCTGCCGAAGTTGGCACAGTGAATTTTCACTTTGCTCTTGAACCTGTCATCGTCGGTCGAGGGCTTCAAAGACACAATTGAGACGTGACTCTAGGATAACGTCACTGCCGAATGTAGTTGAAGCTACGAAATGAATTCTTGTTGTACATGTTCTCGTCCAGTTTGGTACGTCCATCGTACGACGCGGTTGTGCATTCTTTGAAGGGGCGGTTTGGCACATTAAATTACAAGCTCCGCAACGCCCGTTGAATTGCTAATCTCTTCACGTAGTCTTTCGGCCTATCAGTGAAATCCATCTTTTCCTTAGAATTTCTGGCCCATTGGCGCCGAAGTACCTCCCGCTCTCGAAGTTCCAGTCATCATTCGCGCGCACCCAGTTTCCCAAGCCCTCGCAGTACTGCCTAACCTGCGAGTCAATGGGTTCCCCCCATTGTGGAATGGCTGCCAAGGCCTCCAAGAACTTTTTCTCGAGTTTTGTATGACGATCCGCCACCCATAACATGGCGCCATTGACGTCCGTATCAAGCTCGTGCATGACAATCGTCACTATATTGTGACTATCATCTCCACGCGCTTGCTCTACATTGTAGGATGCGATGTCCTGTCATGGTTATGCAATTTTGAATGTCATTGACGCTATGTCCGTAGAAAGATCACTGACATTACTGTGACAAATCATGTCCATGGATGCTATTGTCATATCCTCAATTGTTGGGTGCGAAATCACTTCATCTGGGATATTGAGATCCAGCTCTAAGAGCGCAAACACAGTCCTTGCTCCGGCCGTCATACGGCGCACGTCGATGTAACTTTGGATGTCACGAATATGATGTTGGCTTCGGTCAATGGCCTGCTGCGCCAAACTCTCTAGATTGTCGTCCATACTCGCGATGAACCGCTTCTGTGACTGCACACTAGCGTTGCGTATGGTACGTTTCCAGAATCTGTCGGTGTGATAAGTCCCTACATTGAATATCATATAGCAAAGCACGCACTGGCGAGCCATTTCTCCACAAACCCATTCTCCTTTGGGACGTGGCTTATCAGGGTGACGCAGAGCATCCATGATGGCGTCCTTTTGTTTGCGGACCTCGCCCTCTTCTGACCCATCAGAGTCATCATCTATGAGAAACGCGAGATTCATGAAGTCACAAACACTACGTGCATGCTCTGTGTGAACTCCGTAAGTTGTCAGCTGATATCTTTCTAGGGCTCACCTTCTCTCGCGATTGGGTGGCCTAAACAACTTAGAAGACCTGACAAGAGACGTGAGCGTACTGACTGGATTATTATGCGCTATGTCTTACTGAATTGGCCGCGGTTTATGGTGTGCTGTGCCTTGGAACTGAGAGAAAAGCTTTCAACCCAAGCCAATGATTCGGCATTAACTTTGGAATAGTATTGATTGAGACGACGGGGAAATGGCCATCTTGCAAGTAGGTCAGGTAAGAAGATTTTCTTCGGAGGTTGATGATATCCATCGCCAGCACTGGCATCCACCCAGGCCGATCCCCCAGCAATGGGCCGATCACTGGCGACCAGGGTGAATGGCGCCACTAGGCGTGACGCCAGATGCGCGATCCATGCAGCGAGAGTGCTCGATATTAACTTAGTAAGTGTCGCCATACTGAAAGAACTCTGGTTGGCATCCATCGATATGCTGACTGGATTTTATATCTGCATGAGTTTCCTTTATAGATTTGACGGTGCCCCGTTACGATTCCAAAATAGATCGGTTATCACGACTTGCTGGAAACATGCACTCAACAAATGTTTGCAAACCGACCGAGTCACAGCCAGCAAAATCCACCCGAATAAAACACATACTAATGTAATTGCATTGACTTGGAAAGAGGCAATATCATCTGACCAACTCTTACCAAACAATTGGGTCACCACTCTTGAGGTTTTAGTGGGTATTAAGCTACCCGGGCCCTCAGGCTCGCAGACCGAGGCCACCAGTGGCATACATCGCCCCACACTCCCCACAAAGTCTGGTGGTGTGTAAGTGCATTTTTCCTCGGACCGGTATCTTTTAATTACCGCTCTAGAGCCTCTAAGCGTTTACATAAACTCACTTATCCAAAAAACATAGATCGGCTCCCGAACCGGGGAAAATGCCAGTCGGGCAGCAGGAAAGGAGTCGATGGTGTCCTGGATTCTGAAATAGATCAGCTCCCAAACGGAGGGGAAACACGAGTTCCGGAGCGAGGAGCAGCTCTCAAAGGCTGCATGGCTGTGTGAACTATTGGGTGAGGCTACAACTTGCAAGTAACCTGGGTCCACGTTTCTTCTTTTCCGAGGCTCTCGCTAACCAAGAACCCGGGTCGTGCGCAGGAACTACATTGGACGAAATTGTCACCAAGTTTGCGAGGTGACAGGCTCCCAGGAGAGTGATTTTCGATTTGTTTCTCAACAACATAGTAAGACACGACTATACATTTACACATGGACTGTCCCCATCTTTAACACGGCTACTGTCTCTCCAAGGTCTCCACAGTAGCAATAAAGGCGTCGAGCTTCTTGCTAAGCTGTATGTTGTTCAAACACCAGGTAAGCCCGTTAGTCACGGTCAAAGGTTGTTCGCCGGAATCTATCATCGGTGTTGACATGGGCGGAGTTGAATGTCCGCTTTGCCTCGAGAACGTCATACGATGACGGCGAGGGGATCGGCGTGTGTGGCGAGCCTATCTCGTGGGCTAGAAGCACACGAGAAATGACATGGAGGAGAAGGGGGAGACTTGCATTCTTCATCCGAGGTTGTCTCCTCGCTAAAAAAATCACGGTACACTCCGAGCAGTTTGTCATCTAACAGGTGGGTCAAGGCCTGACGAAGACCTCTCTCGTCGAGCTCGCTGGAGGACATTTCCCAGGTGGTGTTATCGGAGTCAATGGGTGAGTCCAGATCCCGCTGAAATTGGGCCGTAACCTGACCCACTCAACAATGGATGGATGAACTGTAGCCGGCATGTACTTGGGGTGCACGCTGGGACCTGGCCCTGTCGAACCCGCTGTCACTGCAGACACAGGATGCGACGTTGAGGCTGCAGGCGCTACCACGGTCCCCATCTGAGTCTAGAGCTCGATGCAGGGGCCTGTACTAGGACAAGTCGGTCAGCCTAAAAATGATGCGGTGACACTGCACTCATCTGATCAGATGATCGAATTCGAGACCTGGGGGAGGGTAGGATGCATCGATGTGCAAGATCACTGGTTGTTGTAGCTAGGAGAGGGGGACTCTTTGTGGGTGGTGACACTGGTGAGCTATCTATTACATAGGGACGACGGCCAGTCTGGCTTGTATAGTACGTCGAGTGGGACATCAAAACTCTGAATCGTCTCTCCCACTTGTTCAACTCGAATTGAACGACACCTTCAATATTTCCAGTCAGTCATGCCTCGTAGGTAGACATGAGATGTAGGATCAGAATGCCGACCCCTGACTCTGGCCTCATTTCAGGAAAAACCACCACATCGTGACCAGCATAACGTTTAGCAGAAATGTCGGCAGTTGAAAGAAGAACAGCATAGGTGAGTTCGAGGTCCAAACTTAGTCTTCTCCCAGAAATTAGTAATAGTAATGCCACAAATAATCAGTATCCTCTGCACTTACATGCATGTTAACATAGTTGCAGATATCCTTGAGTCGCACACGAAGGAGGTAAACATAATGTATTCTGCTTAGACAATATTTCATCAACGACCCCTAGCCAATACCCAGATTTTCGAGGTTATTGATGCAACATCAATGCGCTGCAAGTTCATAATACAATAAGCTTAGGCAAATTTGCAAGGGAAGATCATACATGCCCAAGCCTTGCTTGCCGCATCGTCAAAATCGATCCGAATAACTATCGGATGCGAGACAGGGGCTGGCTGCTGAAATTAGGACGCTGAGTCATCATAGCGGTGTGGGCAAGCACTGCGTTGCAAGTTACGCCAAGGAAGTACGGTAGATGACATTTCTTATGAAGTAGGTATGCTCGTCGTCCATCCTGCAAGTTGCTGTGACGTCTGCCTCGATCCGTACTCTATATCTTCAGAGCTCGCTAATTCTCCACATGCAATAGCGTGTGGTCACATCTTCTGTCTCACGTGCGTTCCTACTCCTGGCCAGCTTGCGGCCAGCAATCATGTCTCTCCTCTCATATCCGACTCTTCAATCCCAGGTGCCTTCGCTCCTTATCCCCAAGTGCATGTCCCCTCTGCCGCAAACCTTTTCAGTCAGATCGTATCAAGAAACTCCACCTCGCAAATCCACCCGAACTAGACAATGCTGAACAGGATGCTATCAATACTCATGCTACTCTCCTTCTCCAGCACGTAGCTCTCGTCTCAGGCGAAGAAACACCCGAAGCAGATGTCGTCGAAGTAGTCACCGAGGTGCAGGAATGGCTGCAATCTCAGCCCGATGACCCCAACTCCGTGAGTCCATCCGCCGTATACCGCTACTCGCTGCCAATACATCACCCGATTCTTTTCCGATTTCTAATATGCGGAATTTTTAGCATATGCCCCTTCGAGCTGCCGTATCTTCCCTTCAGCGATACAAAGCTCTTCAAGATCAGAGCGAGCGTGAAAAAGTGGAATATCGTCGCCTCCGTCACCAACTTCGCAACAGCAAGCGAACCGCAGACCACGACTCCAAGACATCTCGTGCAGTTGAAGAAAGTCTGCTCTTCAGGATTCAGGAAATAGAGAAAGAACATGCTCTGTGAGTTTCCGCTCGTAAGTAAATGGATGTTTTCTAAATGACTTCTTTATATAGAGAGGTGATCATCTAGTTCAGCGGCATTTAATGTTGGACTTACATTGTGTCCTCATAGCTGTCCCAATTACAGACTCAGCTGGAAAGCCTTGGAAATCCCCAACCTCGATACCGCAACACTAGTAATCCCCTCCCCCCACCTCCAGAGCCCTTGCCTGTGGATCGATTCCCCACTTTTGCAATGCCCGGCGGTGGTCTCGATCATCTCCTAGGCGGCGCTGTACCATACCCCGCACCACCTCCGCGGGGAGACACTGCCCATGTTAATGGCGATGCTTCAGGATCCAAGCAAGCAAGCTCATCCCACAAACCAGTTTCTCATCCACTCAAGCCCCCACCTGTCCCCGATACCAGACCACCCGAGGCTCCTCGGCCAGAAGAACGCTGGACAGACAACACGCGACAGCCCCGTGCATCTGCCACAAACAGCCGCTTACCCGAGTACCAGCCGAAAATAAATGTCACGACCCGCGGGGTACACATCGCTCCCAGCGGTGCCCGCGTTATCCCGCACGCACCCTCTCCCAACTGGGCAGCGCGTCCCCTCGTCGAGGATCGGCGATCTGACGACGAGAGAGCGCTGAGGCGCAAAGAGAGGAACAGTATCAGTATCAGCACCGACGTTCCGAATGATGTGTCCACGCGCCTAGCCTCTGCTGCAGCGTACGTCTCAGGCTATGGCTCGGGGTACGAATCAGGCTACCAGCTAGTCAGCGCTCCGTACATTTCGTCTGCCAGTAGCAACGAAAGAACTTTTCCACTGCAAGAGACGCAATCACCAGAGCAAGTCTCGGATTTTCTGCTGGGAGAAAATCATACCACGCCTATGCCTCGGGCGCGGCCTTTTCCGAGACGAGCTGTGACTAGCGTGACTGATGCAGTCCGAGCAGAGAATGTTTCTGGAGGTCTTTTGGATGTGCCTTTGCTTGGTACTCCGGTTGATAATAGTGCGGGACGCCGAGCGACGGTGCAGAGCGTTAGCCAGGTGCTTGGTTTTGACGTTGGGCCATTGCGATCGAATGGTAATGGTAACGGCAATGTAGTACCAGGATCGTCGCGCCTGAATGATAGCGCAGCGGGACCTTCACGTCTGAACGACAGTAGATCGTCCCGTCTAAATGACACCGCACCATCCCGTCTAAATGACAACGCGCCGTCTCGTCCAAGCGATGTCCAAATCCAAATGCCCAGACCCCGAGCAATCATCGCTCCCCTAGATCCATCCGCAGACGCAGACAGCCCAAGAAGCGCTACCACATGGGGAACCGTACCCACATCACGAGCAGATAGCATGGATCGCCTTGGCCTCCTAGGCCTGCACAACGGGGGCGTGCGTGGGCAGGGGAGTGTCGCTGGCGAGTCTGTAATAGGACGATTAGAATCGGATGAGGATACCACTGATGAAGATGGGGAGGATATCAGCGTGACGCCTGTCATACCCATGCCCAATGTCGGACCGGATGTATCGTCGATGTTGGGTCTTATTCTGGAAGATGGGGCAGATGCAGATTATTTGGTGCGCGATGAGGAGTGGCGATATCGTGCGCAGCCTTCGCATCCTCCGAGTCGTACTTCTTATCCTCTGAGTCACGCCTCGCATCCACAAAATCATACCTCGCACCTTCCAAATCACACCTCGCATCCCCAATCCTCACGAACGCAGCGCGCTCACTATCGTCGACATACATCGCAACCAAGGGAGTACGATCAAGATCAAGCAGGGAGGACGACGCGCGTTTCCGGTGGCAGTTCTTCATATACGGACACAAATGCGCTATCGCTCCATTTTGATGCTGCGCTTTCCACGCATGATCATGCTACACGTCCGTTTACGGGCGGCGGCGGTGGTGGTCCTTTTACAGGTGCTGGACATGGTCCTTTGACAGGCGGGGGACACGGTCCTTTTACAAATACCGGTGGGCCAGAGATTGTCGCTCCCACCCCAGTCGTGGGCGGGCCTAATATCGTGCATATGTGGGCTAACCGATGATTTCATCGTTCATGAATGGTTAGATGCATCTCGTTCTTTTATCTGGAATCTGGATTATCCTTCTTTTCCCCGTTCATTTTCGTCTCTGGGTTTTGCTGTCACTCATTACTATAAACGTAGACTCTGACCCTGGTCTGTCATTGTTATCTATCTCCTTTGCGTTTGCTTTTGCTTCGATTGTTGTATTGTATTGTATTAAAATGTATCTCTCAGTCAGCGTACGTCGTTATTTATCGTAACTGTCATCTGGTTCTTTTCATTACTGTTGAGTTCATCAGACAAGCAGATGGAATTCGACTTCGATGGGATCGGTGCTATGTGAGATTATCGCACAGCATGACTTTTTATGGGATCAACAAGTAGCGGCAATAATTGCCTAAACGATAGCACGAGGCTCCCAGCGCGTGTGGTGCGTGCAGCTAAAGACGCTGACCACTCCCAAGCGTCCGCGTCAGTCTTCAGGCTCCATCAGACCCTAGACTGTAGTCTACAGCTTGCCACGCCCATATACATTGAACCTTCCGAATCATGATCGACGATACAATATCAGTGGTGGCGCTACGCCCCTTCCCACAGTTCCCTGCTATCTCGAGCAGCTGGTTAATACCGTGCCTTAAGCTGCTGATCAAGGCGGTGATGTTGACTCAACTGGTGAAAACACGAGGCTCTCGGTGCGTGTGGTGTGCATGGCGAAAGACGCTGATCATCCACATGTCTAACCTCCGTGGTTTCCCCACGCAGACCAAAAATCAAATAGCAAAGAAGACAAATTCCCGCTACGTATGGTAGCTTGGATCTTAGGAGGTCTTGGGAGCTCCGGTATCAAGGAGTTCTGATAGGCTTGTTCAGTAAATATTGAGGCGCTGGTATGTAGTATCTTTCGTCTCAGATATGCTGGTCGACTCGGATGTAATGGAATGGAAAATTCATATGTCCCAGTTCGCCAGGCGTGCGCCTCAATGAAGGCCTCGTATGATAGGCTGTATTTGCATAAGATCTCGTACACCGAACGCTGGACAAGTAATCATGAAGGTCAGTGATAGCGAATTGGAAATGGACCCCTGGCCAGGCTTCAGTACTCAGTTTATTTCTACTCTGGTGGCAGCTCGTAGATTGAAGAGATAAAGAATAAATAAGAATTATAAGTGGGCTAGTAATATTTCGCGCAAGTCGAAATAACGTCTGTATAGTCAGCAGCTCTGAGAAGATGCAAGTTCAAAGGTCTAATATTATGAAAGGGCATGCGAACGTACTACGTAGGTCCAAATTTGCAAAGACAGAAGTATGCATCGTGCAAATTAACAGTTTGGGTACGATATTGCTAGAGTCCTTGACGTACTAGTGGGTTCAGGCCATTCGGATGATATTTCAGTCTTGAGCGTCAAGATCTAGTAATGGCGCTCATTTCAATACAACAACACTAGTCATGTCAAACAGTTGATATATTTGTACACGACAAGAGGATTCCTATGCTTGCGCTTCCGCGTGATGCTTAGTTCTTGCCATGGGCGCCGCAGGTGCAGCTACCAGACGCGCAGTTGCAGCTTTTGACAGACAGAAGTTCAGAAACCAGTCATTAAAACGTAGTACAAGGCAAGACTCACGTGCACTCAGCGCCGCAGCATTTCTCAGAGTTGCAGGAGAACATGATGATGAGTGCGATTAAGCTGCAATTTAAAGGCCGTGTCAGTCGTGTAGTGGACAGGGGACTCAGTTCAGACAACCCACCAGGTGTGTGAAGCAGTTGCGAATAGAACAGGTTGCTGGAGGAAAAGTCAAAGAGGGGCCATTTATATTCAACTCACTATTGGTGCCCCGAAGGACCCCGCAATAGTAGCTGCGGCACATAAAATGTCTCCATCAATCCTCGGGTGTCAAGGCTACACAACCCCGCAGGTCACGACAAGTAAGGTATCCAAAAAGATCAGTTTCTGCTACCCTGATAGGATGAAAGTGTACCAGCTGGAGACGGCCGCGTCAGAAGTCCAGAATACCATGAAAGAAGTACGATGTCGACTGGGCCCCGTTTCAGGCTACTTAATAGGTCGAACTGTTGGTATCGGAATCTTCCTTTCGGTTCGAGTGACGGCACATGCATAGGCTGGCTCGGAGCGGTTGAACTTGAAGTCCAGTAGCGATCGATCGTGACAAGAGTGGATTTCTGTCCTGAACTTTCCTGATATCATTCGATATCACACTTATGATATATAAAGTTTTGCAAAAGCGATCTCGTAGACTCGTACTACACCGAACGCTGAACAAGTTAGTCGAGAAGTTAGAGGTCAAGATGTGGTCTGACACAACTTATCTGACAGTGTCATACTGTGCGTACGTACGTCGTACGCACGCCATTATGTTCGTAAGTGTCAACTGCCAGTGTTGACATTCTAGAAGTGTTTGAATCTTGATCCGAGTCATCTGACTTTTGTATTTTGTGGTGCGGATCAAGTGCTATCAAGTGACCTTTGACAAGCAGTGGTGATGTCGGCTTCACTGGTGAAGGCACGAGATTCCCGGCGTGTGTAATGGAGGCTAAAGACGCTGATCATGTCTACCCTCGGGGACCCTAGACGGACAAATATGTACGCCGCAGCAGTACTAAAGGTACTCGGAACTCCACGGAAACTTCCGAAGTCATTGACATTAATCCCGACAGTGGCCCTTCCAACAGGCCTATCTTTGGCAGGTTACACTGTACTGCCTGATTGATCTCGGAGATTATTAAAATTAAAGGTACTAATTGGGGTAGCAATGCAGCTATCGGTGCATATCGATAGCCGCATCTGCCAATCTACTTAGTCGATAATAGCCATCTGCACCCAGTTGGTGCCAGTTGGTACTGAATGACATCCGTGCCGAACCCCGAGGTCATCGCTGTACGCCCGACTCGGATGCTCGGAATAGAAATGCTGGGGCTCTGAAACAGAATGGGTCTCAAGTTGACGCGGAGTATTAGTTGTCTAGATCTGCTCCAAGCCGAGGACGCGCAAGAGCTACGCCAAGTCGATAAATGCGCAGCGTCATAATTGACGATTGGACCTGGATGACCGCGATGGGTGCGTGCCTATCGATGGTGCAGATCGGACAGATATACTTTCGAAGAATGATGTAAGGGTAATGTTGACTCAGACAGCCTTCTCGACTTCTTGGAAGTGAAGCACTGACTCAGGAGTAGCAGATAATCCGGGAAGTAGATAGCCCGGTAGTTTGGCTCATGAGGGGAGGGAGATGGTATGAACGTGGGGTTGAATCACCGTAAGTTGCTGTAGTCAACAAAGTCTGTTGGAACTTCAAGTGAAACTAGGACTGCCGACATAGAGAGTGAGAAGAAGACAGAATGGTGGCTTGACCGCCTAGAAAAGCGGACAAAGGGCACTCCGTGCAGAGCGAGGAACCGAGATTGATAAATGAAATGTCCAAATGAAGGGCCCACCGGAGAAAAAACATACCCGCAGGACAAATTGAAATCGATGCATGGTCAAGGTGGCGAAGGGTACAGTCATTTCTGAGGTGACAGCCCGAGGAACCGGGTCGTTTCAGAATACAGCGCTCAGGGGACTCTCCAGAGTAGTGGGCGATGGAGTATCATGCATCATGATTGATGTCAAGGGCATTGGTGCGCGTCAACAGAGTATCCTTCTCCACTGGATGGGAAACAGAGGTGCCTTGAGGCAAAGGGGATATAAACCCAGTAACTTTGGCTGGAAACCTGTGGGATAGTATAAATACGTGTTCAGTATCGAGCGCCTTTTGATAACATGACAGACGCCCGTGCCCTTTGACTTCGTAACACCATGTCGCCATCGAGCACACCAGTACATCAACCCTAAGGCCTCAACCTCGAGCGAAATTGCAGAAGAACGACAACAACGAATTGATGGTAGAAAACTTATGCTCTGGAATGATTTGAGATTATCGGATGTGGAATGTTCCAGCCCGTCCGTGGCTCCTCGTAATGAATAGGGTTAGCGGAAATCCAGAAGGAACATAGCGGAAATCCAGAAGTTCAAACGTAGCGGTATGTTATCCAGAAGAACGAGTGTGCCGAAGGCCAGAACCAGTCTTGCAAGATATGTTCTTGAAGACCCAGGTTGTTGAACATGTTGATATCATTTGAACACGTTGACACGTGCCATGATAGTCAACTACCAACGGCGAAGGCTTCGCTTTTGTTCACGAGGGAACATATAACGAAACGGCATCATGATAATACGGTATGTACGTTCTTTGCAGTACGTATCCCTTGGCGACAACGTTTAACGAGCGACTTTATTATACAATGCTGAAACCACGAGGACTATAATAACTATCTGCCGGGCCGAGATCAGTGCCCTGCCGAATGAACAGACTGTTCATAGACACCCCTTCTCCATGCCAGGCAGCCGAAATTGAACTAGGTGCGATAAAGAGGGGTGCTTTATCCATGCGTTGTTAGTTTCAGCCAATTCGGCGTAGAAACTCAATCCCGGCGAGCGGCACTGATTTCTTTCAGCATTCTCTGCCACTCTTCATTAAAGGTAAGACGGTCACAGATTCTTATCGCGAGTGTTCGAACTCAGATCGGAAGCTCCATCCAGGTGATTGATCGTTCCAACTTAGTAGGACCTCAAGTAAGTAGCTAAGTTCGATCTCACGTCGCTTAGCTGCCTCGTGTCTTCTTATAATCCGGTACTCAACGTTATGGACGTTCGTTCGTCCCCTGCATAACCTTACACCAACTCCGTGCCACGCACGTTAGGCCTGGCCTTTAAGCCTTTGTTGGCTTAAATCCCTTCCTTCCCCCGTATACCCGAGTGGGTCCTTAACAAGTCCCTCCCTCCCTTCCTGCGCGATACCTCCCTCCCCACCCACTTGTAGACGATCAAGCTGTTGTAGGCTTCAGTCTCTCCTTTCCCCCGGATCCTCAAGGGCGTCATCCACCAGTTTCTCTAATATCTTCCAGTCATGTTGGTACTCAACAAATCATCTACCTGTGATGTCTGTATGGAAGGCTACGCGGCTGGCGGGAATTCCCCACACTCGATCTCTTGTGGGCACGTATTCTGCCAAAAGTAAGTGATCGCTTCATCGATCGGATTTCGTTTTCACATTGTTTGCACATCTAAAGGTGTCTCGATCATCTTTTGCGCCATATATGTCCCCTTTGTCGGACTCGATTTTCTCCTCAGGATGTTCGCAGGCTTCACATTGACATGCAGTCGCCTACGATTACGACCGCTTCCATAGAAGAAGTCCCCGAAAACCCTGAGCCTTCTTCTTCGCCACCTCCTGACGACGAAGCACGTACACTTCAGAACGATATCGCGCGTGTCGTCAAAGAAGGTGCTAAGCTTCCCGAGCTCCGCCGAGTAATCGAAAAATGTCGGGCGTACTATAAGTCACAGTCTGCTGATCAGGTATGTCCTCGGTGCCGTCATCCTACAACGGTCCCAGTTACATCCGATTCTGTGTTATTAGCAGAATCCTGTAAAAGTAAGCGCGCTGCTTCTCTGGAACCTCGCCGAGTCTCAGCGTCATCTCGCGGAAATGAGAAAAGACAAGACGGCTGAGGTTGAGAAGACCCGCGTGGTGGAAATTGCTCTTGAGGAAATGAGAAGGGAGAAGGTGGCGGAGGTTGAGAGGACCTGCGAAGTAAAGATTGCTCTTGAGGAAGTGCGGTCGCGTCTTACGACAGAGCTCGTGGATGCGCAGGTGAAGTACGAAGAGCTGCAACGTATTCGACAGGATGAGAAAGATACTGCTCTTGCTGTAGAGAAAAGTTTGAGGGAACACTATGATGAACTAAACGCGTATTGGAGGAGGTGAGCGCTGTATTCCCGTTCATTTATTTCATGAACTCATAAGCGCCATTCAGCAAAGTCAGTATCTGGTAGTTTCTTGTGAGAGTTGTTTTGATAACAGCCACAGTTCGAAGCTACAACGCGTGAGAACAAAGTTCTCCGTGAGGAACTCATACGCGCTAGAATTGCGTTTAACCCATTGCCTGACTTCCAACGGCCAGTCGAGGTCCGGTATTTCAATGCACCGGAGCCAAAGCATCCCGAGAAGCTGATTGAGGACGACCCTCTCAGCATCAAAGCGCGAGCGAAGGCCAAAGCTAAAGCGAAAGCCATCGAGGAAGAGGAGTTCCACTTGTCCCCTCTCGCCCAGGTAATCGGCAATTGGCCTTCCGCAATCCAGTCGTTCCGCGCTCTGGTGGATGAAGATGAGATTGTCGACTTAAAGAAGACCTCCAGTAAGAAGGAATCGGAACCGATTCCTGAAGCGGACGAGGACCAAATGATGGATGATGCTACATCTAAGGTCATCCCCATTCCTCGGTCCTCGCTATCACGTCAGTTGCCCGACTCCTCTATCTCTTCATCTCTCTCCACGGTCAATCCGGACAGCTGGTCTGGATTGTCGCGATCTCGCCCTTGCGATGACATCGTGATGTCGAGTCGTGATGAGTCTCCTTCACGCCATCCATCGACTGAGCGCGCCATCGCTTTGGCCCACAGTGGTAATCATTCCCCATCTCGCAGACTGTCACGGGAACAGTCCATATCGTACCAGTCCAGCCGCACTTCCTCCCCATCGCGCCGCTACTCCTCGGACCGCCAATATGGACATCGGTTGAAGGATACCAATTCACGGGATTCATATGATGCAGGTAACAGGGATCATGAGTTGCGCGCGGGAGATACCTACGAGCCCAAGTTAAAAGATCAGGTCATGCCACGCCAGATCATGTCGAACGACGACTTTCGGGACAAGGATCGCGACCGCCTGCGCGCCCAGCTCTATGATATTCTTGACAGCCCTATGGCATCATCTTCCCTCCACATCCCGACGTTGCATAGCGATGAGTCATCGATGCCCCCGCCATTTCCGCCGCCGCCATCATCGTCCAATAGGCCGCCGACTTCCAGTTCGCGTGTACATACGCCATTGCGGAGGAACTCCACGAGTCAATCGGTGGCTCCCACGCCTGGTCCTGATGAGGGATACCCGGCTCCGATCGTGCCGAAGACGTTGGTCCATGCCAGCAGTGTTGCGATGCAGCAAGAGAAGGAGAGGCGGGAGAGAGAAAGACAGCGAGAGCTGGAACGTGAACGTGACCGAGATCGTGACCGCGAGCGGGAATCAGAGTGGCAGCACCTCAAGGACGCCACCAATGTGGCAGCCGATGCTTATCCCTACCATCGCGAACGACGTATTGGCAGGACAAAATTGTCCAACCCAGTCACCGCTGGAGCAGCCTGATCCATCTTACGACCTTACGACCTCTCAGCTTTTGTAAACCAACTGTCACTTCTGGACTTTTCATTCACCCATTTTCAACCGTCGATGCGTCCTTTTGCGGACTTCGCACAAGGACTCCACTATTTATGTGAGCGGGTTCAAGTGGACTCGCCGACTTGTAGCTATTAATGTGTTAATATTTGTCGGATTGTACCGACTGGATGTTACTT
Source organism: Suillus ampliporus (assembly GCA_016584345.1). Lineage (NCBI taxonomy): Eukaryota > Fungi > Basidiomycota > Agaricomycetes > Boletales > Suillaceae > Suillus > Suillus ampliporus. Next base: position 101,323 of record JABCPV010000052.1, on the reverse strand, counting down.
TTGGTTAGGCGTCCCTGCTTGTACTCTACTGTGTCTCGAGTTATGCCAAACTTGTATATTGTATTAGTATAGGCGCATATGGTTGGTAGGGTTGTTTCGGTTGTTTCGGTAGACACCTTTTTCTTCTTGAGAAAGAAGAAAAATAAGATGTCTTGGATGCTTTGATTCCCCACTCACTACTGTTGCACTGGTCTTCGACTTGTGTTATCTTATCTCCGTCGTCTCTGGATGCCCAGAAACAATGCAGATAAGATGTCAATGCCTGGTTCTCCGATGCTGTCAAGGTGTAATGCATCGGGTCTGAGTACTGAGTGTTTACAATTATCTTTCTCGGAAAGACCAATATATATGCCGATAAGTCCAAGTCTAGGGAGTACATATGATATATATAGTGCCCGGATATTATGCAGTACAAGTAAATAAGCAGTTTGGATCATCGAGACGCTCAAGACTGCGCGCCACACTGTAAGCCAGCCCCACAGAACTGAGCAACAATAATATACAAAAATATTAGCGCAACCAAGACGCTCAATGCCAATATCTTGCTATTCTTCCACCACATCTGACGCCTTACTGTCCTGGCGCCGCGCCGGAATGCGGTGGCCTGCGTCGCCATGGTATCGGTTTTGTCCACGAGCAGCTCGATGCGCTCCCCACGGCTCAGGATCTGCTCGACATTTTGGACCATGATGTCCTTGACGTGGTTGAGCTCTGCTTGAGCGCGGGCGATTTCGTCCGTTGGAGGAGCAGTGCTGTACGTGTGCATGAGAGAGGCGATGGTGGGAGAGAAGGTGCCTTGAAGTCCGTATGCGGGGGTGGAGCTTAGTACAGCAGACGAGGAGGATGGGAGCTCGGTGAACTTGCAATGTGAATTAGAATAAGGGGGTAGACTGTGCTGTGACAACATACTTTCCGCTGCAGGTCCGCTAGGAAAGCGAATGGCATCTTTCTAGGGAAATATTTAACCAAAACAGACGAATGAACGTCGTTCAGATGACTCACCTTCCTACAGAGTCATCTGCCATGACCAGAAAAGTGAAGCCTCCCTCAGAGATGTAATGGAACAGATATTGTTCCCATACATAGGTTAACTTGCTGTTGTTCGGCGGGATCTTAGAAAGGATCGTCTGCGTAGCTATGTATTCCGCTATGTCAAGAAGGCGCATGATGAGACAGGAGACAACCATTTACCATGCGAGAAGTCTCGCTGCTCCGGGGCTTGGTGTTCAGCCAGGATAGTGGATCCTCGGGCAACGATGGCATTTATCTAGAGTGTCATTCCTGTTTATCTGCGTTATCGAACTCAGAATATTGGAGCTTACCAATGACATGTTAACAAGCTGGCACAGAGTACAAGGGAAGATCCAAAGTAAGTGACGCTTGAGTGGAGGAAGTAGTTCTGGATTAGGAAATATCACTCGTGAAGAATGTTCCCACGAACTTGCACTACATTTTGTAAGAGACTTCCACCAACGTGTCCTCAAAGCTCACCATCAACAACATGGTGCGTAACAAGCAACCTAGTTTCTATTGTTTTGTACTCACTTGTCGCTCGCTTAGTCTGACTCGGAAAGCTCAAGCCACGCCGTTAGCCCCAAGGTCGGTACCGTTGCAAGACCGCCAGGCGCACAGGTTCGGTATGTCTCATGGTCTGTTCGCGGTCGGTTTGCACATTGCTGACTGAAACTTGTCAAAGGCGGAGAGCTGCAAACACCCAGATAAAACCGAACTCAACGCGTGCAGCAGGAGCTGGCGGCTCGTCAGGGACAATGCTGAAGCTCTACACTGACGACTCACCAGGGCTGCGAGTGTACGTGTCACGTTTCGGTACACGTAGTATTTAATTGAACTGATTTTCTTTCCATGTTAGAGACCCATACGTCGTCCTCATTCTCTCGTTGGCATTCATCGGATCTATCTTCTTTTTGCATATTTCCGCCAAAATTATCCGGTCGTTCACCAAGTGATGTCCTCGTAATGGACGTTTAATGCACTCTTGACTATATCCCCCATGCACACTCAGTGCTTCTGTTCTATTATGTGCTCTCATCGTCGGATTGACCGGTAGGATGATTATTATTTTCGAGAAAGCTTTGACCTTGGTTAGGATAATATGCGGACTGTCTTGGCGAAATCTTATGGTTCTCAAATTTCCGCTACTTAGTTCTACGTCCTGAAGAAGGTATGCAGGACGGAAAATACCCCTCGGTCGAGTTGAATGGGGCTATTCCTTTTTCTTTCCTATCACACTCCTCGATGTCATTGGCGCCTGCTCCTTTCATGTCTTCACTCACTATCCTGGAGTGCGATGTGGGATTGGCCGAGGTCTCGTTCATAACCTCATAAGGCACTAGGCTATTTCAAGCATTCATGCACGAGGTCCAAAAAGCTCCGCGCAACGAGAATGAATACGTCACCGACGTTCATGGAAGCTTTTCTCAAGCGCGTAAACCTTACTTGTTTCTTATCTCTCTTTGCTCTCACACATCGGGAGTTTCAACATTTTGCCTCTTGCAAGATTTCAATCAAAAGCATATCTAGACCTGGCTAGAGCATTCCCGACCTAGCCTAGAGCGTTCCAGAGCGCTCTAGATTACCTTTCGAATATAATTTCACTGGCGACAAAAGGTGGTAAAATGTCAGTTTCCCCGCTGTCATCTTGCCTTCTACTCTACCGAACCTTGTTTTCTGCCTTTTTGTTACATGCTTTTCAGCCCACGACAGTGGGTCCCCATCCGTAGCACCAACCGTTCTCCGTTTATTATTACCGTCCTTCGTCATCGACACGTGCGCCCATTCAACCCTGACCGCGTCGCTTAGCGTTCGCGTGATACAATTGTCGTGCCACTCAAGGTTAAGGGCATCGCCTGGGTGCAGGTCTCTTCAGTGTCAGTTCCTGCCTCTATCATCGATTGCCCTCCACCACTCATCCTGAGTCTCACCCAAGGTAGACGAAGGAAAGCAGTTGTTCTTCTGTTTATCACGACTTCCTTGGTACATCCTTCCCGTTTCACGTGTCGTAGGGAGCCGTGTCGTTTTTTCGATATCTCACCTCTAATCAGCCTTTTAACTCCTTCAGAAACGCTTCTTGTACCAGGACGAACCCATTCGGGCAGTACGTCCATCCAGGGGGATCTGAGCCCATATTTCAACGCGCTTAGATCTTTGCCCAATGGCGGTATGTCAAACGAATATTTGAGATCGCACAAGTCCAGTTGACCGAACTTATTCTCCAGTCGCCGTCAAGAAATGGCATAGCCATTGAAGGCATCATGGATGCGTTTTCGTCCTATGTGTTTAGTAGCATGCCCGCTCACTTAATCTACGTGCCTGAAATGAGGCTTGTGGACCGGAACGAGGTATTCAACATATACAAACCCGCAGTCGAGGCCATCACGGAGGAGGACCTGAAGGAGTTTTCAGGATACTGGACGAGAGAAGAATCTTTACAGAAAGTGCTCAGGCATAGGGTCAAATTTGCAACGTTCTCTCACCGCTGGTTTCATACCGGAGAACCCACATTCCAGGACATGTCCAAATCACGAAAAGACATGTTAAAAAATCTCGCCGGATATCCCAAATTGACGAAGTTTTGCGAAAAGGCGAAAGAGTACGACTGTGAATTGGCTTGGTCAGATACTTGCTGCATCAATAAGGATAGCAGCGCGGAGCTCGATGAAGCTATTCAGGCGATGTTCAACTGGTACCGTACCGCCGCCGTTTGCATCGCATATCTTGCATGTTCCTCCAGCGTGTCGGACTTTGAACAGGAGCCTTGGTTTACCAGAGGATGGACGCTACAGGAGCTCCTTGCACCCGAGAAGATGAAGTTCTACGGACGAAATTGGGAACCCCTCAGCGACAATCCAGACGACAAACACCCCACAGCCACTATACCTGACGTCGAAAAATCTACAATCACTTCTCCGCCAGATATTCTCACTGCCATTACCCGCTTGACGGAGATTGGATCGTCTGATCTCACCGGATTCTCTCCCGGCATCTCCCGTGTTCACCAAAGATTGAGGTGGGCATCAAAGAGGACGACCACACGCATCGAGGATATGGCGTACTCCCTCATTGGCATATTTGACGTCAGCATGCCAATAACATATGGAGAAGGCCAGCGATCCTGGTTCCGGTTGATGGAAATCATCTTGCAACAGTGCAAGAGTTGGGATATCTTCGCATGGGCGGGTGAATGGTCTCCATATTCCTCCGCGATACCACGTTCGCCCAAAGGCTATGACGCTTTTGATGTGCACAGCTTCATAGAGCTGCGCAGGTCTCTGGATATGGGGAAGGTGGAGGGAAGAGTCGGAGACACAACTCCTGGTCTCCGTGGTGATCATGCGTTTGGAATGACAAGACACGGGCTCCAGATGAAGATACCGCTTCTTTACGTCGTGTTTGACCGCTCGAATCAAGTGGCCACTATTCACGCCCAGACGACTCCAGACTACCTCAGGCGGTCAGAGTCTCGGAATCTCCCTGTGCGTGTTATATGCCGCCAATGGGTACCGAAGGCAGAGACCTATTGCCTTGGGATAGTGAATTACAGCCTGGATGGACTGGCTCGAGGGAATCGTGAGTATGAGATCCGCGAGGGTCCTTTGTTGTGTTTCTTCTTCACTCTCCCTCCCAATGATCGGTCGTGGCTAAGGCTGCAGACAGAAAATGTGATCATTATTGACTACAAGGGTGGCCCGGTGCGGTGTGGATGTTCGTTTGAGACGGTCTACTTCTACGGTAGGTAGTTGCGTCGCTTATGAACCTTTGATATGTCGTGGACTTATGGTCCTGGTGGTTCACACTTTGATACTTATCGTTGTGGAGCCTTTCTTTACGCTTCGTAGAGTTCGTACCTACCTCTGTATATTATGGTATGCATGCACAGGTACTTATATTTACGTCCTCAGCGCCATCAAAGCTTCCTTACAGCTGTTTGCAAGTCTAATGAGAATTATGAAATTTTCGCGGCGCGTGTGACCAAAAAGGAAATCGATAGGATAACACGTCCTTCCCCTCACCAGAGGACATCCTGCAACTCGTACACAGTTTTCAGACACTATTAGCCCTTCCTACTGCTTTTATTATGTGTAAGACACGCATATATTGTATGTTACGAAGAAAGAAAACCACTTCCAAAGGCCCACAATCAAAATTCTCAACAGACTGCTGGAGACTTGGCATGCCCAGAACCTGCGTTGATCACAGTAAGAAGTCAGTGTGTCCATAGGATGGTTTCGCGACTCCCACAACGCGACCCCTTGGAAAGCTCCCGCCGAGCCTTCGCCTCCCCCACCCCTTGCCATTGCCTTGTCATGACCCATTCTCCGTAGGGACAGCTATTACATGCTTCAGTGACAAGTCGATCGTGTAAGTAATCGTCGTTGTTTGATTTCCTGTCACAAGTCGGTATGCGATATAATGCAAATGCCTAAGGATATCGTTCCATGCGGGTACCGTCAAGGTATGAATGAAAATGCGTCAGAGATATCCGTTCTTTGAAACGCAGGCAGCTACAATATCTCTAGCGTCCTGACATCCATCATGTCATGAATAGAAGCTACGTCCCTGACTTGCGCAATAATATTGTTATCTGATGCAATCCTCTTGTACTTCCCATCACGCTGCCGTGCTAGCAACAGTGCACCAAAAGGCTGTCCGAGGCGAGCGATCAACCTCAACGCTCGTGAGTGACACTCCAAATCAGCCGGCTCATCATCTCTAGAGCACCTGCTGAGCAATCTGTCCGATGATCGATCGACCACGCTCTCATCATCTTCAAAGTCAGGCAGCCCGAGGTCATAACGATTCCACAAACGAATGAGCAAGAATGTCTGCTGAGTAGGCCTGTCCCGCGAGAACTGAGTCAGATTCTCTTCTGTAGTGATTGGCAGGTTTTGAAGCCCATCTGCCTTGACACCATAAGTGAAACATGACTCCCGGTTTTGACTGCGCCTCCGTTTAACTTCTGTGACGGGAAATGCGATGCAAGGCAGCTGTAGTATGCGGTGCGCGAAACGAGGAGCGCTGAGGCGGTCAAGAAGAGTATACATTTTTGACGCCGACCGCACGGTCACAGTATTTGGGAGCATGGGGACCAATTTTTGGATGTCGTATTCGGATAGGGATGGTAACATGGATGGTGGAGCTTGGTACGAGGTGATGTCAGCTGGGAGACAACTATTGAACTCAGATGGTCTTCCAACCCAGTCCAGGACAGTAATGTTGCCCGACCGAGCGATGATCTCCTGTGAGAGCCACCCGAGGGCATTTTGCTTCTTCTCGCCATAGAGGAAGGGTAGGTAGACGCCGAAGATGCCAAACAATGAGTATGCGATGTCTTCCTCCTTGTTGGTGGCACGGGTAGATGCCCATTGGAGTTTCTCTCTCGCGTCTGTCATTCCCAGACGGAGGGCGACAAGGGTCTGAGCATTTATGCCTGTTGAATGCTCAAATTCCTGCATGATAGCGACGGACTGCTTGTGGTTCGGTGAGCGGTCGTCGAGATATAGGGTCCAGTCTGCTTGGTAGAACAGAACAATGTCAGGAGCGAGGAACTCCTGAATCGTCCATCCTCCGTTGTTCCAAGAACTGGTTGTCAGCGTAGCAAATTTCGACGAAGGTCGGACATCGAACAGGTAGACGATGGTGAGTGCTGAGTAGTGAAACCAAATGACCAGGAAGTCGATTACTTCCTGGACCTCAACTTTGTTGCCAATGTCGATGCAACAGGTATCACTCCACGCCCAGAGATGCCCGGCATCACGAGCGATTTGGCAGAACGTCTGCAACTTTACCATGGTCCCGACTGGATCCAACGTGTACACGTCCTTCTCTTGAATGTCATGCAGCAGTGGCTCCTTGCCTTCCCACTTATGCGATAACATGACCCAACCGAAGTACTTCGCGACTGCTTCTTTAATGGGCTCCGTTTGGAGGGGCGCATGCAACATCGATGAAGACAAAAGCTCTGTGCTTTTCATGAAGGCGTTGATCTGCGCCTCTCGATCGCATAAACGCCCAGTGGAGGTGTTGAGTAGACGAAGTGGGGCATTTTTCAGATGAGCGTGAATAGCTTGTCGAATGGCGTCTTCGACTTCAGACGGATTGACATATTGCGGACGCAGCTCTGGAGCACGAGTTAATCATCTTCACGTTGACATGCGAGTTATTCGGGGCTTACGTGGTGGTATCTCTGGTTTGGGTTGAGCCGCATGCTTCACTTTGTGCCCAGGATAAGACGGCGGGTTGGGTTCAATGACCTGTGCATCGGCAGAATCAGCACAATTGTTAGACAAACGATAGATATCACCCGCACGTTGTGGTGCTTTGGTGGCCCGAATACTGGGGAAAGTCTGTCCTTGATAGACCATAGCAGCACCGTCTTTTCATCATCTCCACTGACGAGAAACTCCCCATTGGGGCAAATTGCAGCACACGACACCCAGGCGGTGTGTTCGATTGGCTCTCCTATTTGCTCGTGCGTCTTTGTACACCACAACCGCACAGTCTTGTCGTCCGAGGTGGTGGAAATGAAGGAGCCATCAGAAGATATGGCGAGCGAGTTGATTATGTCAGCATGACCGATGCAAGGTTGACCGATCTGGTGTCCGTTAGACGAGTTCCAGAACTTGACCGTTCTGTCATGTGATGCAGAGACAAGTTGCTGGCCGTCGGCCGACCACACAACGCTTCGAACCAACCATTTGTGAGCGTTGTCAATGTGAAAAAGTTGGTCAGCGTTATTGATGCGCCAAACCCGAATGCCACAGTCCGCTGATCCGGAGGCTAGTTTTAGCCCATCGGGGCTGAATGCGACGCTGTAGACCGATTTATGATGAGGAAGTATTGCGAGCATATCCCCAGTCTCCGCATCCCATACAACAGCTGTGCAATCCTCCGACCCGCTGGCGAGCTGATTGCCATCGGGAGAAAAGCACACCGAGTTCACCAGGTCTGTATGCTTCATCAGCGGATTGAATACCATCTGCTCTCGACATCCCAGACAACGATGGTAGTATCATGTCCACCGCACGCAATTCGCTTGTCGTCCGGGGATATGGCCACCGACTGCACCCCTGCCTTGTGGTTCTTGAATAGCTGTCCTACCAATTCTCCTTTCTGCATATTCCAAATTCGCAGGGTGTGGTCTGTTGAACCGGTGACGACCCGTAGACCGTCGTTGAAGAACGCAGCTGCTGACACTTTGTTAGTGTGTCTTTGTTTCATTGCCGATGGTTTCGACATATCTGCCCAAACGCGGTAGGCATATTTTGCTCCATTGACAAGTACGTCCATGTCGCGTTGACCTAGACTGAGAGATAGATGGTCAGTAGCATCTGAAGTTGACGAGGAACCTACTTTAGTATGGGGATATCGTTGCCTTGTGGATCTTGTGTGTGGTGAGTAGTGTTGGTTTTCTGCCCATAACCCTCCTTATATGTAGCCCTTGCCCACGGTTCTTATTGGTTCTGTATCACGCTACTACGGCGTGGATCTCATTTCGCATCTTCTATCATCACTGCACTTCTTCATAAATGCCCGTCATATACCAACAACCCAATCATTCTGCACGGGTAAACATGTCTGACAGGACATGCGTCTGGTAGTATCATTATGCACACTGTAACCAGATATCTCTTCAACCCAACCCATCTTTCATCATCCTCTGTAACACTCCTGCTTCGCCACAAGATCAAGAAGGCCTAGAACAGTCGCTAGGCGCTAATATCTCCGCACTTACGGCATCAATGGGATGTTACACAGTATGGGGCACGCACTCGCGCAGCGACTAATGCATGTTACCAGTTTGTGATGGTTTCCCTGCCTGTCCATACTGATGATAACGATCTGTACCCGGCAAACTTTCCATGGTCTACATCAACGCCATCTGCGCTGGCGCCAGATTTTGCATCGACAGCTTCCCCCTCGCTTCTTGTCTCGACCTCGATAAAAGATGTAGGCCCTTGTCCACGATTTTTGTTGGCTCCGTACCACGCTGCTACTTCGGGAATTTCTTCTTCCATCATCACTGCCCTCTTTATAAACACTCGCCACATGCCAGTAACCCAATTATTCTGCACGCAATGAACCTGCTCACCAGAACATGCATCTGGTATTAGCATATACTACAATCAACTCTACAACCAGATATCCATTCTACTCGACTCGTCTTTCGTCATCCTTTCAAACGAATGCTGCTTCGCCACGAGACTAAAGTCGCCTAGAACGATCTAAACGGTGTCACCTACCTAACTCTAACCCCTAATTGTGTCCGCATGGTAATTTCATCGTGCTGCCATGATCTAGTATAAGTAGTACTCTTACTGTTATAATCGACCAGGATAAAGAATAGGAGACATCAACCAAAATAACTTTCGAATCTTCCAGTCGTTCACTATTTATTCATCCTGCAGCACTGGCTGGACATTCTTTGGAATAAAATCCCGCGATCCTTCTTGGCTAGCTAATAGTGGTCCTTGCTTGAAAAAAGTAGCGCGAGTCCAGGCGAACCTTCATCATGAAGTCCATGCAGTGAGTCAGTGGCTGTACTCGCTTAGGTAAGCTCTGCCTGGACGTTGATGCGGCTTGCTTTCCAACGCCGATATCATGGCGATCTCCGTACTGCGCTCAAACTGTTTCTTCTTGCAGTTTCAGCTCACCTTTGTCCGACCCTTTCCGTACTCGATCTCAGCTCCTCATAAATATGTCCTGGCAAGGTAAGCCTGGGCGCATTGCCAGGCAAGCTCTCGGTCTCATGCATCCGCAGCATACGTAGATAACAACCTTGTTGGCACCAAGAGGGTGGCCCACGCCGCGATCTTGGGAAAAGCTGGAGGTGTATGGGCTAAATCTGCAGGGCTCACGGTAGTTCATTGACTGTAGTCTATCGGTGCAGTTCTGACGGCATCTTGCATAGATCTCACCAGAAGAGCAGAAGGCAATCACTGCTGCGTTCACGAACAAAGATGCAGTTCAGGCCTCTGGCTTCCGTGTCGCTAATCAGAAATACTTCTTCTTGTCATCGGATACCTACGGAGATGATCTGAGTCTTGTTGTCGTACAAGGCAAGAAAGGGGTGTGTTACCATGATGTCTTTCTGTTATCCGTGCTCAAAGTCGTCAGGGTGATGGTGCTGTACTAGCACAAACGAAACAAGCTATTCTTGTCGCTACATATGTTCAACCTCAGACAGCTCAAGATGCAGGCCTGCTTGTCACCGGCCTTGGATCATACCTCGCTGGTCAGGGTTACTAGCCTCCGTTGGGAGATGATCGCACGGGAGAAAGAAGATCAAAGGTGTGCTATCATGTAATCGTACAGTTCATAGTTCCAATACACCTCATTGGATATCAAAGTTCACAAAGTTGTCACGCATGTTTATTTTTCTGTCAGGTCTGATCATTATCCCGGTTGAGCAAAGGCAATGTTATGCATGCGTAATATATGCAAGGCTAGATATCGAGCTTGGAATGTTTGCAGCTGACATCAGCCTCCACTTTTCCGTAGATCTTGCTTGCAAGTGCAGTGCTCATTAACCTAGTCTCCAGGTTAAATCTCCTCGGCTGATCGAACAAGGCCTTCGATTCTTGATACTAGTGTCGATATGTACACAGCACTTATCCACATAGACCCAAAGTTCTGCCTTTTCGGACAGCTTGAGTGACTCAGATCGCTATCCCTCGTGGTGTTCTCTCGATAATGTCGCCGGCGCCAAGATTGCTTATCTTGAAGCTTACACCAACACCCTATGCGTGTGTTGCAGAGCCCTTGAGCAATACTGCACTCCTGCTGTGTTGTCTAGGTATCTTTCAGTGTGGTCTTCAATGAGAAGACTTCTGCGCGACATCTAATATCACTGGAACGCCAGCAATGATGACAGTTCGCAGATGAACAAATTCGAGTCCCATGGCATGGCATATGGGGTATACAATCACATAGGGAAATGGGCAGAGATCTCGCTAGATCACAACTCCCTTAGCCAACAAGTCCTGAAGAATAGGGGCATCTGAATGCCATGTCTCCCATTCCCAACCTTCGTCCTCTAGCAGCTAATAAAGTCCCTTCATGTGTGGCTTACACGCCTCGGGACGATCGCCCGTACCGAGGATGAACGAAATTCGGTGACAGACGCGTCCACCAACGACGCACAGTGCCAATTTTTTCTTCATCCTGCGACAGTTGGTTATCACCTTCGTCAAATGCGAGTGGCAACAACATCAAAGGCGCAGCAAACGCGAATGATTTCCCGACAACTTTTGACCACTCCCAATCGATGATGCCAACTATATCAAGTTGGTCGTTGACGAGTATGTGGTCACCCTTGTCATCCTCGTGGCGGTGATAAAAGGTCTCATTGTTCATCGAGTCGCCCGAGAGGATGTGCGGGTAGACATCCAGCATAGAGCGGTATATGAAAGAAGATGATACAGAGTCATCGACCCCCCACTGAGAAGATTCGATGAAGCGAAGGAAACAATGAATTGTGTGATCCAGTCGTTGACGTAGGCTGGTGAACGGGCCAAGCAGGGTAAGTTTCTGAGGATGATTCGATTCAAATGTCACGCAATCCGCAGAAGCACCGATAGATGTTGGTGGCTGAATGTAACCCGTCTGTCGAAATGAATTATGTTCGAGGGTGATGAAGATGTTGGCGACGCTGGTCTGAACCTAAATCGTTCTACTGGAGCGGGAAGGCTTCCAGCTTATCCATAAGGATATAATTGACGTCGACACCATTCGTATTGGCTGGTATACGGCCATATCTGTGTGCAGGAGGAGCCGGAACTCTAATTCGATTAAGATACATCAGCGTGGCGAATTCACTGAGCAAAATGTAGTTTTGTACAGCTTTGGGAGGTGTATTTGCGGTTGTTCGCTGGATGCGAGCGAGCCACACGACATTATCGTCAAACAGAATATCGAGATGAACGTTCATTCCCCTCATCATCTTCGAAAGTTGAGGGCGGTTGGCTGTAGATGCGACAAGAGCCGGAATGGTGCATGGAACATCATTGCGGAGAGATGATGCAACATTCGCTAGCTGAATGGGATTGATACCTTCTCGAAGCGCCGTCAGTTCATCAGTTTCCGTCTTGACGAAGGCTTTGCAGAATGCATCCCAGGCCTAAAATTTATTAGTTGAGGAGAGAAAGCCGAAAGAATGACTTGGATAAACATCTTCACTCTTTGGACAATCGTGAAAAGGAGGACTTCGGTGTATCGAACAAAAGCGACGGTGACAGCAACCCTTAGAGATGTAGCTTCTGACTGGCGCATTGCAGCAGTCGGGAACGTCACAAGTGAACATCTTTGAGGAGCCTGAGGTCAGGCCTGGCAGAACCTACTCTGGATATTATATGAACGGGTGTTTCGATGAGTCAGATCGAAGATCGCCGCCTTGACTTCAACTATGTAAGATATCTGGATCAGATTAACGATGAGACTCCGCACCGCTTTCGAGCATAGGTCGATGAAGGTCCATGTTCCCAGCCGTACCCCTTACGAACGAGATTAACGGGAATTATGCGGGATACCTAGACGTGAGCGTTGCGCAATTGGATTACGGTCGAGGCGTGGTTCCAACTCCGCCGCTGTATATATAAACCAATCAGTTCATCTGCATACAGTGAGAGCAATTATACTAATGGGACGTCTCGAAACGTCAACATCTTACCGTGACATACTGTCATATACCACCCAGAAATGAGGGCGGTCCATGGAGGCAACTGTCAAGTCCTGCAAGACTTGCTTCACGACGTTCCGAGTCATTTTGTGGGTATATTGTCAGCTGTGATCACCTGGCTTTTTTTGCGCTCTGCAGTTCACATAAATTGGCTGGTCCTCTTGCGCTACTTGGAAGTGTGAGCTAAGTCACTGTCGGGTGGAACGTTGGAAGCATGTGAGGCTCCGATGGCTGGGAAGGATTGTCCGGGCTGCAGTTCTGGTAAGGAGGAGGACGCAGAACTACAAAAAAGCATCAGGGCCTATCTGACAGGACACCATCATGATTTATAAACGCTCAACTTCTCTGATGGCATCTTCAACGGTACACCGCTGAAGGTCCGCAATTCTTCCTCTCCGCGTTATAGGCCATGGTGTTCGTTTGAGAACCGTCAGGCACTAGTCTCCCCTACATAGGAAGACCTAGTCGTTCCTTCTATAATAATTGCATAGGGTCAGGCACTAAATTTCGACCTGCGGGACTCCTTTGGCGCGGAACTTGTGATATCATATACGTAAGGTTGACTTTAGAGCTGTAGTAGATATGACGTTGAAAGCAAATCCACATAAACACAGCCATGGTTTCACGCAAGTCCCAAAGCATCTGGAGCCTCGAACCATATTTTTATCATCTCCTACATGAACGAGAACATTGAGACTCTCGAGGTTATCCTCAAGTACGGCGGCGTCAAGGGCGGGCGACTGTTATCTGGGATGACGAATAAAACCAAGGCACTTCACATCCTTCTAGAAGATCTCAATGTTCTCAGAACACATCGTCCCAAAGGCGAAAATATCCGTCAAGAAGGTGCCACGTTCTTCCTGTCATGGCATCAGGCCCGGTATGCGCCTGTCCCTCTAGTTAATGTATGTCCTAAGCATCGCCTTGCACTGCGAACCACGGTTAATCCGCTGCCAGGGCACTTTATACCAACGATGGGTGGCCATTGCCCAGGGGAGTCCAAACCTGAACGCGGTCAAAAAAGACCTCTCTATGTAAGCCCTCCATGGAAATATGTGTGCACGAATGAAATTTAGGCGATCACATTTGCCAAGCGAATCGGTGACTTTGAGCATGTGAGGGCGTCCTCATACGAAACGACTTCTATTGAAGGTTTATCTTAGATTACCGTCCATTTATCTTACCGGAACACACGGAACCAGTTCGTCACCATTGGGACCAAAACATACAATAGAACTACCGCGAACTGAAGGAATGAGCTCGCTCGCAGAACATTTCTCATCATCCCCTACGACAGAGCGTCCGTATTCACAGCAGCCGTTCACAACAGAAGTAGCTCGAGGGAAGAGAATTCGAAGTGATGTATGTACTGCGATCGTTATCGATTCACTCCTCTAAACTAATGTTTCGAAGTCCATCAATCAGCAAAGTCCTCTATCACCATCTTTTGGGTCAGATAGTAATAAAAGCGAGCTCTCCGCGAATTCTTTGTTGAAGAGAATTCGAACCGAGCAGCACTTCTCCCTTCAGGACAGTGTAGCGGAAGAGAAACGTACTCTCAACAGCTTTTCAACTGGACACGACGCAACTTCACAATTAGGCAACGAGTTTCCTCAGCCCAGTTCCCCAATATCACTGGTGCCGCTCTCAATAACCACACCTCAACAGCCATTACATGCCTCTCCTTCTCCACTTAGCACCTACCACAATGCCTTTCCAAGATCACCTGGCATCAGCAATAGCCATGTCCCTACTGGCCCTCGCCCTCCAGGAGATCGAGAGGCTATCAAGAGGCTATCGCTTGAGCTGTCGAAGGTCCGCGGTCAACTGGCCACCTTGAAACATTGTGAGAAAGGGATATCAGAAGAGCTTGCTCGTCTTGGTTTCCCTCAGCCAAAGAGCGAAGAAACAGCACCCTCCCTGAATGGTCTCGTATATTGGTCGTTCGGTATGCACGTAGCTGACTCCTCTGATTTCCTATAGATTTGGAAGCACAACTGATGCTGGTCGAAGTCGAATTGCAGCAGGAAAGGATACAACGCCTCCGTGCTGAGCGTATGCTCAGTGAGGTGGAGAGGGAGTGCAGGGTTCCGTTTGTTGTCCCAGCGTTGTTCCAGGCCTTCCGCAGGATATCGGAGCTTGGGCGCAACGAATAGTCTAAGGCAAGTGGGCGGTGATCAGTCAAGACATCTGGCTAACCTTTGGCGAAGATGCACGAGTACTTTCTTGCATGTGTGCCCCAATGGCATCTCGCCCGAGTTCAAGCTCCGTGCTCCTCAACCAGCCTTCGAAACCCTTTCTGCGTCATTTTCAAAATCGGCCTTTCTAGCGGGTGGTGCATGAGGCGCCCTACTCCCGCCCACCTTGGGTATTACAAATTGATTAGGTACATTATCGGTTAAATACACGTATGCCCACAGCTGAGGGTGGCCGAATGCTCCTTTCAGCCATGGTTAAGAGTCTGGAGACAATTATCCGGTACAAGGGCCGCAAGCGTGAGTCGGGTGCCCAAATATTTTGGAGGAAGTTGATACGCTTCGGGCTATCCGATCTAGTGAGTGCAATATCAAACGTGGAATGAATGGCAGGTTCTATCCTGCAGCATGACACTCGGCCGGGGGCGTCAAAGTGCGTAAATGATTTTTGATACATTATGGTGCTCATGCATGACTATCGTAATCATCGTGATGTTGTCTAGCACTTTCTGATAAAGGATCGATCATGGAAAACAAAGTGAACTTGGGGGCAGCTGCGCGACGAGCTCGTGGATACCAGCAACCGCACCTACATCGGACTAACAGGGAAATGCTGGTCTGCAATAGAAGGATCGTCAAAATGGGGATCATCTGGCTAGGGGAGACTAAGGCCGTGTAGGCGTTTTAGGACACTCGCAACGAGATGACCACCTCGTAGTCTTGCGCCGCTTGTATAAAGCGATAGCAGTACTCGGCCTTCGTTTAACATGACAAGGCAGGCCGCAGAGGTTGCTTGCTCAGGTAGGGACTGCAGCGTGAAAAATTAAGCGCTTCGAGGTCTAAATGAGAGTGCAGCCCTGGGCTCCGTTTGTCGTTCCAGTTCTGAAAGTCTTTGTATTATTTCATGAAATCCAAATGATACCCCGCGATGTGTGATGCGAAGGTCTGACTCTGAAGATTTAGCCACATCGAGAGGCACACGTGATCTCTGGAGTCGCGACGCAAGTGAAACAACACGAATCTCACAGAACTTCACTACCGTAATTCAAGAATATCACGGACTACGATAGGATCTTCCGATATAATATAGGATGGAAGTAAAAGGTATGGACAGACGTTGGAAATTTTCGTTTTCGATTTTATAAGGCGACTTGGCAGATTCTCCTGCTCCTGTGTTGGGCCTGTTATCCACACCAACACCTCCTTCAATGATTCCTACTACATTCGAGATCCCAACAGAAATAACTCCGACACCTTCTTCATCTACTTCTCCAGCCGTTCTTCAGAAATGCACTCGCTGTGCCTACGTGGGCCCGCTCGACTCCTACCCACCTCGACGTACTGGTACAGGTCACCTCAAAGTATGCACGAGCTGTATGGACAAACAGGCGTCACGGAAGTCCGCCGCCTCCGTTGATTCGTCCGGATGTGGGCAGATAGCCACTGCAGCAATGACCTTGGACGACTTCTTGAAACTCGTGACATTGAACAAAGGCCGACCATTCGACTTTGATACTATGGTGAATCTACCGCCAGGAATGTTTGCAGCTGGGGAACATCTGTATAATCGGACAAATAAGATTAGGGATTTTCTGGCAGAAGCCTCAGAATATCACTGGAAGTACGTTGTCTATGTTATGCACTGGGGCAATTCTTACAGAGGATCTTTCATGCAGTCAAAAGAAAACCAAGCGCGGCGGAAAGTCGACCGTCGTCACCTACTTCTGTGCCCAGCTTGAAGGGGAGCAATCAAAGTCGCGAAACCAAGATGCCGATCGCGCCAAGTCACGTTCACGCATCACCCGCTATCACTGTGGAGGTTGGTTACGTATAACAACGATGGACGATAACGAACTTCTACTTCGTATTCGCATGACACATGCTGAAGCGCACCCAAGCTTTCCTGCGTCGTTTCGCAAGTCGCAGTCGGGAGAATTCAAGATGGAGACCACACCAAAGCCAGTTCCGAAACAACCTTTGTTCACGACGGCACCGATGACAGTGCCTCTCGGAGTTACTGAAGTGCTTCCAATAATGCCAAGGGACGAGGTGGGTCTAGAAGAAGATGGCGTGGGACCTATGCTAGAGCAACCGCAGGGGAACGGAGGACCACCTCCAAGCATCGTAAGTTAGGAAAGTTTTTGGCATCCATTCTTTATTGATTCAGTTCTGTCACAGCCCGAAGTCTATTTCTCGCCAGATCAGCTTACCGGACTAAGACGAAAGTTTGATGCTATGATGAGCATAGCATCTGGTCCTTGTCATCCTGACCTAGCTCACGCTCTAGGATCTGTATTCGACCACTTGGATCGTACCGTTGGTGACATAGAGGTTGGGAGATTTGCGAAGAGGCAGAGGATTTCGTAGGCTTTTCGTCGCTTGGCCACAATGGCCAGTCATCAGACGATCCCATTCGAGACCCGCTTCGGGCCAACGGCCCATATGGGTCTCCGAGTCTGTCCCTTGAGGCAGATCTGAGGGTTCTTGCCGACCCGTGACGCAGTGAATGGTACGACTTCAGCTAATGTCAGATTAATTTGAACAACCATGGACTGCAAAATTGGGGGCAATATGAATCTAGGAGGCGTTTTATTTCTCATAGCAATCCTGATCTCCCACATCGTGGAAGTCGGACATGCAGAAATCACACCAGTCAAAGAACGGCTACTGATTCAGATCCTACCAGTATACCAAACACCGCTATATCACAGTTTACCAGCGCAGCCTATCACCCCGATAATATTGCACGAGTTTGTAGGCGGCTTGTGCATATTTAACCAACTAAAATAATCGTTACGCCGCATTGTGAGCGTGCTTGCAATGGAGACAGTTTTGACCTCGTGAAAGGGGCTAAATTGCTGGGCATGACTCGTAAAGTCTGCCAAAGGAGCAGATGAAATGCAGATACTCGCAGAGTTTCTTCAAGACTACGAGAAATTCGACATGCACGAAGCGCAGTAAACATACTCAACCTACATCCTGGATTCACAAGATAGCGTTTCTATACATAATTGTGCAATATACGTTTATCTATAGATTCACATCCCGGATTACGTCCTGCCACTCATCAAGGTGCTTCACCATCGTCGCGCATTTATTTCGGATGTCACTCTCTGCATCCTCTCCTAAGACGAGATATAACGGCCACTCCCTCCCTGCCGCGACACCCTCGCGTCTTACAACGTCTACGACGACTTTCATCGCCTTCATTGGATCGCCTGGTTGACTACCAGGGAGAGTTTCAAACCTCACCAGTGACTGAGCTCGTCCATCATCATAATCGGATATAGGATTCGTCCACGTATCAAATTTATTCCTGCATATGTTTTCGGTGCGGAAGGCACCGGGCTCGACAATCAGGAATCGTATGTTGAATGGTGCAACTTCCAGAGCAAGTGTTTCGCTCATTGCTGCAGTGTTTTTGTCTTAATGAACGATGGTGCGTGGATAAGTTACAACACGACTTACCGTGCACGGCTGCCTTCGACGAGGCATAACCGCCTGCCAGTCATAGCATTGATTACTCACGGAAAAGTTGAAATGTAAGGCGTAACTCACCAAGTCCCTGAAACAGATGTTATTCAACCTCTCACCATCAACCATTGATAACTCTACTCACCCTAATTTCGGGCCTCCATGCACTGCGACTCCCGATAATAACAACCGTACCACTCCTCCCTGCAGAGCTCGAAGCGTGTGTTACATACACATTTGCCAAGACTTACTTTCACGCATGTACGGCAATGCTGCATTCGTGACATCCAGGACACCCAACACATTCGTGCGGTATTGTCTTAATAGCAGGTCTGCCCTGAAATCGGCAACATGACATGCATTAGGCACGGGCAAAGAACGTGTTTGTCTCCTACCCGCATTCCTCAAGGATCCCTGGAAACCCAATACCTGCATTGTTTACCAACACGTCAATCCTGCCCCATAGCTTGGCCGCCTCATCCACCCGATCCTTGATGGCACTCGATCCGGAAGTTACGTCAAGCCCGAGGAGGTGTAGATTGGGGGATTGAGGGAAATCTTGGATTTTCTGAAGAGATCGGGCCGTCGCGACTACACGATCACCGCGTTCTAGAACGGCTAATACCAAGCGGCGACCAAAGCCTGATGATGTGCCTAAAGGATCGACGTAAGTTACTGCCATATATGCACCACATGAAAGGAAAACACTCACCTGTGATAAGCCATACCTTAGGGTCAGACATGAGGATAGTCAATGTGAGGGAACCGACGCTGCTAAGATCTTATTTTCCGCAGCCTTGGTTATATGAAGGGATTGCTAACAATTGCTGAACTGGCTGTCTGTTTTGATTGATGACGGCGATCACAAAAATAGCGCATCACTTAGTTACTTACTGATTCACAGCTGGCAGCTGATTGTTGGCTTCCAATGGCCAAAACACAGCTAGTCTTATACTGCGGTCAATTTTGAGCCATATATGATACGAGGAAAGGTAAACGCCACATCAGACAAAACAGTACTTCAGGGCTACTTTCCGCCCTTCTTGGTAGCTTTTTCTGCCGATAACTGCGCCGATGCTCTGACCAGCCTTGGCCTGTTATTCCCTCGTTGGTGTTTGATCAATCGCAACGCGTCGTTTTTTCGAAGATGGTTCTTGAGATGTTCATGGTGTTCACCTTGACTTTTTGATGTTGCGACTCGCATCTGAATCTGAGTCAGAAATAGTGATCCTAGACGGAAATCATACATACTAGTACTGTCAGGTCTTCTTTTTGCTGGATCGCTCTTCGCTGGACGACCTGCACGTTTTCTATGGGGAATTCCATTACGAGCGTAGCCTTAGGTGCTTTCACCCGCGTCAGCCTAGCCTCATCAGGATTCTCCTTTCCCTTCTCAAACTTCACGAGGCCGACAAGCTCGTCTTTCCGCCAGGTGCTCAAAAGCGCCACGACCGCAGAGTGTTATTATTGGCCCACCGAAGCACACGTAGCGCATCCGCATGCCGCAGCATCTCGACGAATCCGTAACCTTTGCTACGACCTTTTCCAGTGACATGATCTACCCGATCTTTTGACGCACAATTGTGGCGTGCTTGACGCCTTTGGATTTGCTTCCCGATCGTTTCCCAACCTTCGGTTTCGCGCTGGAGTTGCCTGTATTATCGGATTCCTTGTTATCCTCTGTCAGCTCTTTTGGAGCGAAACCGTCAAGATTCCCTTAGCGACACCGTATCAAAAGCAGTCTGCACATCCTGTCGGATGGAAACAGACACGTAACCAAAACATTCGGATTCCCCAGATCTGTTCTTCGAGACGACAATGGCATAGAGCACAGGTGCGAGGCTGGAGAATGTTGTATCATAGGGGAGTACGAAAAGTGTGGACCTCTGTGGATCTGTGGGCGTGTATTATGTATTATGTTATTTTGATGTGTGAAATTGACTTACCCGTGTGCTCCAGTGCGATGATCTATGTTCAAGAAGGCGTTGTTTGTATTTATTAGGATGAGAGGCTATTGCCAATATTAATCAGGGCCAAACTCCACGTTGTGTCGACTTCCGATACCGACACCGTCGAACAACGTCTGCCAATTACAACATGCATGATCCATCGCAAAAAGGAGAGGGGGAGGCTGATTGGGGTCGAGTCCGTGAGTCCGTCACAGAACAGGCTATATGAGTTACCCGTCCTATCGGAACTGGGCGATCAACTCGGATCCCCTTTGTTCTGCCAAATTCTCAGCTTGCAGTAGACTGCACATCCTCTCACTGCGCCCAAGCACGGGCTCAAGTTATCGAAACAGGTCACCAAAAAAAAATCGCCTACTGTTCTGCCAAATTCGCAGCCTCGGTGTGCGCACAAGTGTTTCTCATCCTCTCACCGCGCACAAGGCTCAAGTACGGTCTGATATGAAACCATCATTCAGGTGCGGAATTCTATCGCCGTGGGTTGTAGAATCACGATGACGGTGAATTGCCACGCTACTAGGAGCTACGGCCATCCACCCATACTCGGATAGCACAAACACTCTGAATCATCAGTGCATCTCCCTCATATAAACGGCGAGTCGACCCAGATGAGGCTCCTACATGATAGTGAAATCCACCCGCATCGCGAACTGGAAGAGAAGAGAACTTCGATCCAAATGACTATCATTAGAAGAAGGCGCGATCAGCATAGCTAAATGTATGCATGCATGCGCGCGCGCAAACCCTACTTTCGCACCAGATCGCAATGGCAGAAATTCAGTCACCCTCCTGATGCCACGAGCGTTTCCTATCTCGTCTCACAGGATGACGGGCGGATGACCGCTTCATCATTGGTAAGTGGTCAACGCGCCCCGAAATAACGGTAGCTATTCTGATTCAGAGACGGGGGCCTCCGTGAGTAGAGTTGTCCGCCTACCTTTCTAAGCGAGCTGACTACATGTGCATTTGTTCCGCGTGTTTCGATGCGTGTCGGCGTGTGATTATGACGATGCACATGGGCGTTTCTTGGGAGCATGCGGAACGGAGGAGGCCATCGAAACGCGACCCAACGGCCTGGGCGGCGATTGAAACTTCCTGTCTTAGTATCGAAGCGCATAGGAGAGCAATTAACTTAGTGAGCACTGAGCGACTGAATATCGAATGTTTGTCGTGATCATTACTGTTGCTTATCGTCAATTCAATTAGATTTCTACCTGAATTGCTTGCGGATATCGATACTGGTGAAGCTAATTACTTAGGTGAGCTCATCTTGGTATGGCGATGCGCGGCATGTCATGAGATAGATCCGAAAGGTTATCAGGATAAACCTTAACGCATAGACATCCTGCATCCAAACCTGACAAAGCACCAAGGTCGGGAGACCCTTGATCTTCGCCCGAAGCTTTAGAAGAAATTGAATTTCGATGGAGGAGGGCGGAGAAAGGTGCCTCGGGTTTCCAGGGGCGAGTAATCGAGGGTCAAGCAAGTAATCATACGTTCAAGAGCTTAGTACGTACTACTACGTCCATCGCAAAGCCTTGATCAATTGAGGCTCTTCGGGTAGAAGACGCTCGATTTGATCACTGATTATAAAACTTGTTATGGTGTAATTCAATCATTAACGTTATGCATGCGATAATGAACGCACCCCGCGATCGCATGATACTTACCATCCGTTCATTTGTGACCATCGTCTCTCGATGGACCCATGGCTGATTCTTGACATCGACTTCCGATCAGACGGTGACAGGATGATGGCGGAAACTGCCTTTGGGTGGGACTTGGAGCGGACACGGACCTGTGCGGTATTGAATATTGTTCCGAGATGATACAAGGATGATAATTCAAACAGATCTAGAGCTGGTCAGACGACCTTGGCTTCAACGATGTGTTATCATCAATATTTCCATCCACTGGCAACAGGATATACCCCAACGTTCGTCCAATAGTCGAATAGGAGGAAGGAGTCTTGCGTTACCAGTAACTGGCACACCCATGCTACATCCTGTATTCACAATGTAATGTTTACCCAACACAAAATTGTGCAATGTAGTATACGTCGGTCTATATATTTACATCCCGGATTACATCCTGCCATTCATCAAGGTGTTTCAACATCGTCGCGCATTTATTTCTGACGTCTCTCTCTGCATCCTCTCCCAAGACGAGATAAAACGGCCACTCCCTCCCTGCTGCAACGCCCTCGCCTCTTACGACGTCTACGACGACCTTCATCGCCTTTACTGGGTCTCCTGGTTGATTGCCAGCGATAGCCCCATAGGTCACCAGTGAATGAGCTCGTCCGTCGTCATAATCAGGTATAGGATTCGTCCACGTATCAAATGTATTGCTGTATATGTTTTCGGTGCGGAAGGAACCAGGCTCGACAACCAGGATGCGTATGTTGAATGGTGCAACTTCCAGGGCAAGTGTTTCACTCATCACTGTAGTATTTTAATCGACAATGGAGTATGTACAAATTACAGCGCGACTTACCATGCACGGCTGCCTTTGATGAGGAATACGCGCCTGCGAGCCATAGCATTGATACACAGGGAAGCGTTAAAATACAATGCAACTCACCAAGTCCCTGAAATAGACATTCAATCTCCCGCCATCAACTATCGATAACAATGCTTACCCTGATTTCAGGCTTCCAGGCACTGCGACTTCCGATAATGACAATGGTACCACTCCTCTCTGCAGAACTCAGAGCGTGTGTTACATACGCATCTCTGGAGACTTACTTTCACGCATGTACGGCAATGCTGCATTCGTGACGTCCAGGACACCGAAGACGTTCGTGCGGTATTGTCTTATTAACAGGTCTGCCCTGAAATCGGCAACATAACATGCATTAGGCACGGGCAAAGAACGTGTTTGTCTCCTACCCGCATTCCTCAAGGATCCCTGGCAACCCAATACCCGCATTGTTCACCAACACATCGATCCTGCCCCATACTTTGGCCGCCTCATCCACCCGGTCCTTGATGGCACTCGATCCGGAAGTTACGTCAAGCTCGAGGAGGTGTAGGTTGGGAGATTGGGGGAAATCTTGGATTTTCTGAAGAGATCGGGCCGTCGCGACTACATGATCGCCGCGTTCTAGAACGACTGATACCAAGCGGCGACCAAAGCCTGATGATGTGCCTAAAGGATCGACGCAAGCTACTTGTTACATACGGACCACAAGAAAGGAAGATACTCACCTGTGATAAGCCATACTTTAGGGTCAGGCATGAGTGCAGTCGTTAGTCTAGCGGACGGACGCTAAGATCTTATTCTTCTGACAATAATGACTTGAATATAAAGGGATTGCTGCATAGGCTGTGCGCTTTGAGAACGGCAAGAATTACAAAAATAGCGCATCACAGCTGGGAGCTATTGTTCGCTCCCAAGGACCAAAACACAGTGAGTCTTGTACTGTGATCAATTTTGAGTCGGATATGATACGAGGGAAAGTAAACAACACATCAGACAACATCACTTCAGGACTACTTTCCGCCCTTCTTGGCAGATTTGCGTTCCTTCCTCTTTCTACCAATAACTGCGCCGATGTGCTGACCAGCCTTGGCCTGTTCTTCCTCCACTGGCTTTGGTGGTGTTTGATCAATCACAACGCGTCGTTTCTTCGAAGGTGGTTCTTGAGATGCTTCACCTTGGTTTTTTGATTTTGCGACTCGCGTCTAAATCTGAGTCAGAAATAGTGGTCATAAACGGAAATCATACGTACTAGTACTGTCGGCTTTTCTTTGTGTTGAATCGCTCTTCGCTGGACGACCTGCACGTTTTCTATGGAGAATTCCACGATGAGGGTAGCCTTCGCCGCCTTCACCTGGCCTTCCAGCTCATCTTTTATCCGCTTCAGCCTAGCCTCATCAGGATTCTCCTTCCCCTTCTCAAGCTTCATGAGATCAGCCAGCTCTTCTTTCCACCAGGCGCTCAGAAATGGCACGACCGCAGAGTTATTATTGGCCCACCGAAGCACACGTAGCGCATCCGCATGCCGCGGCATCTCGATGAATCCGTAGCCTTTGCTACGACCTTTTCCAGTGACAGGATCTACCCGATCTTGTTGACGCACGATTTTGGCTTGCTTGACGCCTTTGGACTTGCTTCCCTGCGATCGTTTCCCGGCCTTCGGTTTCGTGCTGGAGTCGCCTGTGTCATCTGATTCCTTGGTATCTTCTACCAGCTCTTCTGGAGTCAAACCGTCGCGTTCTCCGTTTCGGACGCCATCTTCGAATGCACGAAAGGCGTGAAGGGCGAGGCGTTTGAGAGCTCGCTCGGTCACAAATAGTGGTATCTGGCGAACGCTGAGGCGTGTCTTCGACACGTATAAAGAAGGATTTGTGCGCAGCATCGTGCGGCGAGCATTGAACGAATTAGTCCGTTTCTCTAGTTCAACAGGCGGTATGGTGCTGGCCGCTGGCGTATTTGGCAAGATGACTGTCGGATTGTGATTTACAAAGATGATGATTATGGAAATGAAATCAACCTTACCTCCCTCGCGCAACAAGTAAATATTTCTCTTGTCTGCTTTTTCTCGTCTTTTCTCGCCTTCCTCTTTCAGCTTACCTGCTTCGTCCCGCGAGACAGCTCGCACGACGTCCAAAGTACGACCATGAAGAACAAGGCTTCTGGCTACGCCCGAAGATGGGTCAGGTGTTAGAATTGATGGCAGGGTAAATGGGTTTTTCGGTGGCTGGGAAGTGTCAGAGACATATCGAAGATTAGACATAGAAACGTACTTGTGTGCCCATAGTTTCTGCACGCAAAATCTCGCTTTGCTCGATGACCTTGTCGGCAACCTCTTTCTTCCAGAAGCAGGCGAAACCGGTGCCTCGGGAACGTTCGGTTTCTGGGTCGACGGTGATTCGTGCATACCGCAAAGCACCGAACGTGCGGAATCTACGCCGTAGGAATGAGATCATGCACGGGTAGGGAGAATATGTCGACGTACAGCGACCGTAGTTCGTCTTCTGTAGCAACAAAAGGGATATTGCGGATAAAGAGTGTAGTACCTGTGTCCGTTTGAGGTAGCTGAGGTTTCATGGGACGTTGATGATCTTTATGACGTTCAGCACTTATGCTGTCTTCCTCGTCGTTGTCTTCGAGATCTTCGTCCTCATCGCCGTGATCGTCTTCATGAAGACCGAACTGTTCCTCGTCGTCCTCAGCACCACTTAACTCGGCATCGTTATCTTCGATGACAGCCATCTCAGCATCACTCTCTTCGACGGCATCCATCTTTCCATCACCCTCATCGTTCTCTTCAGGCTCCTGCTTTTTCTCCCGCTTCTTCTCCTCCTTTTTGTCTCGCTTCTTCTGTTGCTTTTCGTCTCGCTTCTTCTCTCGTTTTTCGTCCCGTTTCTTCTCCTGCTTTTCGTCCCGCTTTGCGTCCTGCTTCTTCTCCTGCTTTTCGTCCCGCTTTTCGTCCTGCTTTGCGTCCCGCTTCTTCTCCTTGCCAACGCCCTCCTTCGAGCTACCAAAGTTGCCCTTGTCCTACACCACACACATGAAAAACACACCCACAGAGCATCAACAAAAAACCCACCATCTTCTTATCCGCCCACTTAACCCTCAACTTTCTCCCATTTATCGAGATCCCATCAGTCGATACCGTATCGAACGCAGTCTGCGCATCTTCTCGGATGGAAAAAGACACATATCCAAAACCTTTGGACTCCCCGGTGCCATTGTTGGATACTACAAAGGCGTAGCGCACGGGTGCGAGGTCAGAGAATGTCGTTTGTAGATCGGTGGATGTTGCATCATAGGGGAGGTTGGATACGAATAGCGTAGACCTGGGGAGTGCAATTTTGTGTCGTGTTATTGTTATTTGTTGATTTGATTTTGATGTGGGAGATTGACTTACCCGTGTGATATGGGAGGCGCGTCGTCTTCTCTTTTCTTGCGTTTCCCGAGTGATGTCGCCATTTAGAGCGCCCTGGTGCTTGAAATCCTTACTTGCAATTTTGAAGGCGTTGTTTGGCACTGTTAGGATGAGAGGCTTTTGCTAATCAGGGTCAAACTCCATGTTGGGTCGACCGCCTTCAACCACTACGTCAAATTTCTGCCACAACTTGCTCGAAGGACTGACTGCCTCATGAGTCATGCCTGCACTTGCCACCATCCTATCGGAACAAGACATATCGCTCTCTCAAACCCTTCGTTCACGATCTCACTCAGTACTCGCTGGCGACTCTTTCCCCATCTTCTCATCACACCCAAACACAGTCAGATACTGGTCCGATACGATGGCAAAAAGCCAGTCTGCAATGGCTTTCTGCGATTACCTGACTGAAATAAGAAATATTTGACAACAAGACGCCCAATAATACTCTTCTGCCGATTCCGATTTGCAGTCTCGGTGCGCACGCAACTAGTAGTTTTCCATTGCGCCCAATACTCAAACACGGTATGATTCTGATTCTGATTCTGACTGATATGAAACCATCACCCAGCTTTAGAACATCACGAATTCTAGAACCACGATCACGGTGAACTACATCGACAAGGCTACGAACTGCGCCCAAACCCATACTCGGATTAATACCAGTACTAATACTCATCGAGCACCTCTATATCGCGAATCGGAAGAGAAGAGAGCTATGATATATGCAATTCAGTATTATTAGACCTTCTAGGCGCGCTCAGCGTTGAAATAAGACGCGATCGGTATAGCTAAACGCATGCATGCAAACCCGACTTTCCCACCGGATCATAAGACCAGCAAGATTCATCATGAGATGACGTAGACGCCTCTCTCCTCTGATGTCCTAAACGTTTCCTATCTCGTCTGGATCATGAATGTCCGCTTCATCATTGGTAAGATCAACGTGCCCGGCAAGCTCGGGCAGTCTAGACACCCTCCCCTCCGATATCCCAAGCGTTTCCTATCTCGTTTGGACCATAAACGACCGCTTCATCATCGGCGGGATCAACGCACCCCGAAACGACGGTAGCCAATTCTGGATTCCGTTTCTAAGACGGGGACGTGAGTGAGTGAGTGCAGTCCTTCTCCTACCTTTCTAAGCGAGCGGTTATATTCCGCGCGTTTCGGTGCGTGTTGGCGTGTGATTATGACGGTGCTGGCACATGGGAGCGACATGCGGAACGGAGGGTATGTATGAAACGTGTCGACAACAGCCGACGACCGCAACCTTAACCTTCTGTGCACGAACGTCTTGTGGAAGTATCAAATCGCGAGTAACGAGCTTCTGAGACTGGTTACCCGCAGTTTGATACTACCATCAATGAGCGACGGATGCGGTCGTCAAGCTTGATTAGATTGAAGTTGTGCGTTGTATCGATGGCGGGAGATCGACGCTGGCGAAGCTGATTGATTGCCTAGGCAAGCGTAGCCGTGGCCCGTGGGCGGGATCCTCAGTAGATCTGAAAGGCCATCAGGATGAGTACTTGGACATCGTGCATCCAAACCTGATCGGGGGCCTGAGACTTCATCTTCATCTTCGCCCAAACCTTGGAAGAAACCCATGATGACTGCGATGAACGATATGTTCAGGTGACTTGCATACGTTCCGTGTATGTTGGCGTGTGATCGTGACGACGAACCCACGTGAGCGTTTCTTGGGAACGCACGGAAATGAGGAGGCAACCGGACGGGAACCTTTTTGTGGTGGTATCTCAACCTTCAAAGTTGCGTTGTGACGGTCTCCTGCTTAGATTGCAGCCTGGATTGCGTGTATCGGAGACGGGATATCGATGCTGGCGGAAGTGATTGATTATTTATGCGAGCCTATCCGTGGGTGGTATACGCAGTAGATCTGAAAGGCTATGAGGAGGGACCGTGATGAGGACTTGGACGTCTGAGGATGTCGTTTGTAGGTCAGTGAATGGGGAGGTTGGATACGAATGATGTAGCCCCGGGTTTTTTTGTTGTTGATGATGATTTGATGAGAGGAATGACTTACCCGTGTGATGAAGGATGCGCTTCTTCTTTTTTCTTGCGTTTCCCGAGTGACGTTGCCATTAATTTACCCTGGTACAATTTTGAAGGCGTTGTTTGTATCTGTTATGATACGAGATGTTTGCCAATCAGGGCCAAACACCACGTCAGATCAACTGCCTTCAACCGCTACTTCAAACTTCCATATGTCCTCCGTCGCAGGACCTCCTCACGATTCATGCCTACACTTTCTACCATCGTCTCGAAAAAAAGCACCCAAAACGCACCCCCTACTATTCTCCCAACCCCTCAGTCCGCGATCTCACTCAGCACTTGCAAGCGCCTCTTTCCCATCGCACCTACTGTTCCGAGGACCGATACGATTTCAAATCTTTCTTATCTCCAATTGAGTTTCAATTCGATTGATTGCTTGATGGGAATAAGAAATGTTTTGGAAGCAGGTTCTTAGTTAGGACGCCCGTTCGAGATCGCTTACTTACTACTTACTGGCAGGGGTAACTTGTTCTGCTGATCCGCGGTTTTGGACCTGGTGTGCATGCAACTGCAATGTGCATGGTAGTTTGAACTTTGTCCATCTTCCGTGGCCAATCGCGCTCAAGGCTCGGTGCTCAAGTTCGGACGTGGTCTGATTCTGATATGAACCCATCACCCGCGTTAGAACTCGATCATCACGGATTCTAGAATCACCAATACCATCACGGTGAACTAAGTCTACATCGACAAAAGCTAAGCTAAGCTAGGGGACTACGCCCAACCCCATACTCGGACTAACACCAGCACCAGCACTAGTACCCATCAAGCATTAGATCTCCTTCATATAAACGATAACCTGCATCGCGAACTCTGGAAGAGGATTTAGAACTCGGAGAAGAAAACGTCGCTATTATTAGGAGAAGGCGTCATCACATCACATGGTCAAAGGCAAACCCGACTTTCCCACCAGCAGGATTCATGATATGAATGATATGACGCACATTCGGTAAGCTTGGGCAATACGTGGAGGTTAAACACCCCCTGTGATATCCCAAGCGTTTGCTATGGACGACACCTGACCCCATCTCCATACTCGGACTGACACCAGCACCAGCGCTAGTACCCATCAAGCATCTCCCACATATAAAAGACGACCTGCATCACGAACTGGAAGAAGAACTCGGAGAAGAAAACGTCACTATTATTAGGAAGACGCCCAGACTCGCGCACGCACGCACCCGACTTTCCCACCAGACAAATTGACGATACGAGCAAAGATTCATAATATGAATGATATGACGCACATTCGGCACGCTCGGCCAGGACTCCGAGTAAAGTCTAGAGTCTAGAAGTCTACATAGACATCTCCAAGCGTTTCCTATCTCGTCCGAATAACAAATGACCGCTTGTCCATCTGATTCTGAAATCATTGGTAAGATCAACGCGCAAGAGTTCTAGTCTAGACGCTCGAGTCTCCGTTCATGTCCTGACCGTTTCCTATCTCATCCGAATCATAACGCCCGCTTCATCAACGCGCCCTGAAATGACGGTAGCCAATTTTGGATCCCGTTTTCTGTTTCTGTTTCAGACGGTGGCCTGAAATTTGAATGGGTGAGTGAGTACAGTCCTTTCCCTACCTTTCTAAGCGAGCGCGTTCTTTTGTTCCGCGTGTTTCGGTACGTGGTGCGTTGGCATGCGTTTTGGCGCGTGGTGTACCGTGTTGGCACACGTTTCGGTGCGTGATGTTGGAACTGGTGTTGGCGCGTGGTGCGTTGGCATGCGTGTTAGCGTGCGACGATACGCATACGCATACACACGGGCGTTTCTTGGGAACGGAGGGTATGTATGTATGTATGTATGTATGTATGTATGAAACGTGTCGACAACCACAACCGCAACCTGCTGTGCGAAAACGTCGTAGTATCAAAGTGCAAGTAACGAGCTCTTGAGACCATTACCCTGAGCGACTGAATATTGGATATGGGATATGGGATATGGGAATATTCGTCGCGATGCTATCGTCACGCTCGATTAGATCGCGTATCGACGCTGCGAAGCTAATTATTTAATTCCTTGGCGAGCCTAGCCGTGAGCTACATGGTCATCGTGCATCTAAACTTGATCAGGGGCTGAGATCGCCCGAACCTTGTACGAAACCCATAACCCATGAGGATGCCAAACGATATTTGCATACGTTCCATGTACATACATACGTTTGGCGTGTGACGACACATACACATGGGCGTTTTTTTCTTGGGAACATGCGGAAGGAGGAGGAACTTGGAAGTCGGCGTTTACTTTATATTCTTGTGCTGACGGGGTCGGGACGATCTCTTGCTATTGATTCGTCAGCGTGGATTGCGTGCATCGATGCTGGCGAAGGTAATTAATTCCTTAGGCGAGCTTAGCCGTTGGCGGTATCTACAGTAGATCTGGAAGGCTATCAAGATGACTCACTCACTCACTACTTGGACATCGTGCATCTAAACTTGATCAGGGGCTGAGTCTTGAGACCTGAGCTTGAGCTTGATCTTCGCCCCAGTCCAATAGGAGAAACCCATGACAATCGAGGCGGCCAGAGAGTTACCGAGTGACGATGCGTGTGATCGTGACTGACGACACAACTTGGGAACACGAAATGAGGAGGCCATCAAAACGAGACCCGACGGGAATTTGTTGTGGTAGTTCTCGTGACGATCTCTTGCTATCGTGTTGATTAGATCGAGGCTGATATCGACGGTGGTGAGTCATTGCGAAGCTAATGAATTCCTTATTTTCTTAGGCGAGCCGTAGCCTTAGGGCGGCATCTTTTTTTTCATTCCGCAGTGGATCTGAAAGGCTATCAGGATGAGGAGTTGGATATCGTGCATCTAAACGTGATCAGGGGCTGAGAGGCTTTGATCGTCGCCCGAAGGTGAAGCGCCAAGAGAAGAAAGCCGTGACGAGAGCGGAGAAGGATGACCGGTGTTCTAACGGGTTAGAGCGATGGGGTGTGATGACGATGGTGTATTTCGGCAGTAGTGGTGTGATGACGACACGGATGACGTTTCTTGGTACATAGCATGCGGAATGGATCCGGAGGCCATCAGAGCGCGACTCCCTGTGCTAGTATGGAAGGGTGACTGAATGTCGAATCCTTGTTGCTACCGCCGAGCTCAATTAGATTGGGCGCGTATATCGACGCTGGCAGCTAATTAATTGCTTGGGTGAGGGCTATGAATCTGAAAGGCTATCAGGATAAACCCTAACCCTTAGACATGGTAAAACCAAAGCTGGCGAGGTACCAAGTGGGAGGCCCTTGATCTTCGGGAAAGGTTAGGCACAAGGAGGGCGGAGAAAGGTGTGCCGGTATTCCAGGGGGGGATATGAGGAGTTCAGGGGATGGAAATGAAGCTTGTTCGGGTAGAAGGGAGTCGATGATAATACATGGATAACGATCCGGGGAAGGATCACATGATCGAGCTCTGATGAAGCTTCGAATTGTGACGAGATTCCGACGATGTACTAGACCTGACCTATCTGCGTTGCGAAGACGATTTTGATCAGTGATTGGAAGACTTGGTATGCTGTAATTGGATGGTTTAACGTTATGGGTACGAGAGACGGACGTACCCCGGGATGACAAAGTTGAAGGGTGAAAGATAGTGAGTGGAGGATTATGTCCGACGTGATGGACGGATTGTTCATCCTTGAGATGGACGTCCGATCAGATGGAGACAGGATGATGGCGGAAAGTGCCATTTAGTAGGGATTGGAGCGGACAGGCACTGCAGGCACTTTAATGCAGGAACAGAGCTGTGCGGATGATATTGTTGCGGAGATATGAATGAAAGAAAGGCTGGACTTGATGAATCCACGGAGGAAAGGGTTGATTACGAATGATATGTCGGCGGCAGCGTGACAGATGAAAAAAAAACTTGTAGGTGTACTTCGAAGGCTTCTCCGGAATGTGAGGACCGATTTGCTGGGAGATTGTTGGGTAACCGACGTCGTTGAGGTTAGTAAGAGTGATGCCAAACTGGAGTAGACGTTCTCAGAAGGACCGGGGAGAGGAGAGGCGGCGGAAGATGAGGTAAGAGGGACCCCTTATACAGAGTCGATCACAATAGTGGATTTAAATCGGAAGAGCTTCGAATCTCACAGATGGACAGAGAAGAGACGCACCGGTGAGAGCTGGTACCGAGGAGAGGACCGACAAACCGAGTAAAACCATGTAGGAGCACAACACGTTGTATGTAGGCTTACACGGATATAGGATATACTAATAATCCGGTTACTGATTTACACGGTACGCTGATTTTAGTGTGACATAAGTGTGACGTTAACGATTATGTGACCGAGGTACTTGTGTCGCAGTTGGGACGGCAAACTTTGTTTATGGATCCATGTCGGCACCAAGCACGTTTCATTCCTTTTCTCTAATTTAAATAATAAAACCCGGGGTTTTTTCTTGTACTGGTACTTCCATCTCCCAAGTATTCTCAATGGCCGGTTTCCTGCGTAGGTTCGCAAACAAGAAGAACGCTGGCGTAGAACAACATGCAATCCCGGCTCCGTCAAAACCCGTGGTAGATGCCGCACCTCCTTCACTCCCACCTCTCTTTGCCCGCTTCGCAACAACAACTCTGGAGGAACCGGATCCTACTTCCATCTTCGACTCTTATATTTCATCTCCAATGTCTCCTCCCCCGCCACCCAATCAACTCGCTGGCGAGTGGGATGCTTGGAAAGCACTCATCGAAGATGCTCCAGTCGAACCCCTCCCTGCCCCTCCTCCTCCAAAGAAAGAACCTACCCGTATTTTACATTTACCTATTACTCGCAGAAAGTACACTGGTCCAGGCTTACCCCCTCAGATCAAAGCCCCTGGTATGTCTCACCCTTATTCTACCCATACCATCGTGTTTTCATACATCTTATAGATTCACCTGACGCGACAAACGCGTACTACACCACTCAATCGCGCCCTAGCACTGCGCCCTCTGGATCTACCCCACGCCCCATCCGCGCTGCTTCCATACGACAGGATCGCATCGAACAGCCGTCTAACACCCGTAATTCTCTTGTTGTACAATCCACTCATTTCACTTCCCCTGTAAAACACCCTCGTCCATTGGCACCCGAAATACCATCCCCTGTCACAATTCCTCATCCATCACCACACCCTCCTTCTCTGTCACTCGACAATCAGGCCCCTTCATATACACCTCTAAAAACACGTTATTCTCACCCGGCTTCTCAGGATTCGCAACCCGCTCAGCCTAATCGCTTCAGGGAAAATCCTATTCCCATTCAAAAACCTAGCTCAAGCTCAAGTCATACCTCAAGCACAACGCATTCCAGCAGCAACCACACCGATGCTACACGTTTCAAGCGTTCGGGTTCCTTCACAAGCGCGTTTACGTCGACAAGCTCTATTGCGCCCGCTATCAAGGTAAGGTTTGCATTTTATAACCCCATTTCTGTACACGTTTTCGAGGACGTGATCATGTTCATTCTTTACATCAACCAGACGTCGCAAACCACTATCGTCTGTTCATTGTTCCACATTTCCATTGGGCGGAGTGCTGCGGAGTGTAAATATACTCTATTGCCTCCGCCTTCCTCATCTCCGTCCTTCGCATGCCGTTAACAATCTTCCTTTTTTAGCAAATTGACGTCACCCGACCAAACTCTCAAGGTCGATCATCGTCGGCTCAGAGATTGGCGCGTCCCAACCTGGCTAGTCCAAATTCACCTAGCTCCGTGCGTAACAATCGATTAAATTTATCCCGCTAAAATATAACTGATTCCGATTATTTGCAGCTATCCTCTCCTGGCGCAAACGCTAATTCGCAACCTGGTCCATCTCGTTCTCATTCCCACCGTCCCCTTCAGCCTGTACCAGAGCCTCCTCTCCAACGAAATTTAACGCACACCACTACGACTGTTACGAACAATCGCTCGCCAGCAGCACCACCCCCCCGTCCACTCACCCACATGGACACCACCCCCAAACCCGTCCTATCCATCGAGCTCAGCGCAGCACCCATCCGCAAGGGCCCACTCATATTCGCAACGCTGGCATCGATCAGCCAACCTGACAACTCTGTGAACGCAACGATCTCCGCACCAACCGCGCGTCATGACCATGATCTTTCACTTAGTTACCCGTCTCCCCCCGCGGAATATATGAGTCTGGAACAGGGCCTGCGGCGCGTGGGGCGTGAGGCTGGGCGTGGTTTATCAGAGGCTGGGCGTCCATCTGAATCTGGGCGTGGTCCGTCTATTGAAGCAGGGCGTATGCCTCCCGTGCGCAAGCTTAGCAAGAATAGTGTCGAGTCCAAACCGCGGGTGTTGACAAAGACGCGTCCGTCGTCGCCTCCTAAATTGCATCTGCAGAAACTCCCTACCGAGGGGTTGTTGGAAGAGGATACGTTGTTCCTTGATGCGGACCCGTTTGCAAAGGCCGATGGGGTGCAGGTCGTGAAGATCCAGAAGGGTGATGACGAGCCTGCTACGCCCGCGAGACCCTCGACGCCTCCACCGCGGCCCAAGTCGCCGTTGACCCCTGACTCGCCTGAGGACTACAAGTCTGCGCGGACGCAGCGTCGGGGACAGTGGCTTGAGAAGTCGCGTCCTCCTCTTGTCGCTGACGTGATCGCTCAGCAGGACGTGATGAGCAAGGAAGCTGAACTTCTTCAAGAGGAAGAAGAGGCGCGTCTGCGTAAGGAGGAGGAGAAGCGACAAAAGGAAGAAGAGGTGCGACGACTGAAGGCGGAGGCGGCGCAACGACAAAAGGAAGAAGAGGAAGAAAAGCTGCGGTTGGAAGCTGAGCTGGCTCGACCACAGACGCCCGTGCCGCCGACGTTCTACCCCATCGTGAAGCATCTCGCTGATGCGACTCTGCTTCCGCATCTGATGACGTGGATGACGTTCTCTGATTGGTGTTCGCTTTATGGGGCGAGTAAGGAGATTCGTGTGTTGTTTGAGAGTAGGGTGCTGAGGGAGTATGTGTTGGAGCATTTCCTTCGGACTGTTGGATATGCGAGCTGGAAGTTTGAGTGGGCGGAGCCGCTTGCGTTGTCTTTGAAGGTTAGTTTCATGGCGGTCTCATGGGATCTAGCTGACGCAGCATTGCAGGACCTGAACGACTACATGCGAGGCGTATCGATGCCTACCCACCAATACTCGCAATTATCAGAGACATATCTACAAGCACGCGTCGTGAACCCAGGCGACGCGCGCCCCAAACTCCCAGACATCCTTTCGCTTGCTATGACCACGCGCGCCTACACCCGCGTCGTGCTCCGAATGAGGGCACAAGCTGAGAGCGAAGCGCGTGCTGTTGCCCGTTCGCATACTAGCCCAACTTCGTCTCGGCCCTCGTCCCGGCCAGGCACGCGTGACGGACGGTCTCGTACGCCGTCGCCGACGTCGTTGTATTCCCAATCGCATGGCAAGTCTTCGGGTTCTGGGTCAGCGTTCCGGTCCCCATTAGTTCGGCTTCACCGTGCACCGCTGTTGAGGGTGTTCGTGCCGTCTCCGGATGGGGAGTGGTTATCGGACTCGAGCGTTGTCGAGTGCGAGGCTGAGCTGAAGAGGGCTGGTGTGTTGAAGATGTTGAGGGTTGGGGATGTTGTGTGGGATGTTGCTGTTGGTGATGAGGGGAACTTGGGGAGGATGGTTTGGGATGGGAGTTATCTTGTGGTGAGTCACCATGATACATTGGTGATGTGTTTTGCTGATGGTGGTTCAGGACCTCGATTACAAGTACTCGCGCATGGGCGAGCTGTCTCCCTATTTCCACAGTCTGGCGTTCTCACCGTCGTATTTCCACCGCGTGGTTCGGACGGGTGTGAATGCTGCCATGAATCCGAATGGCAATCCTGTTGTTTATTTGGATGTTAGTCCTTGGGGGCAGGAGCTTGCTGCTAACTTGCAGTTGTTGCAGGATAGGGGTACGACGACGACGTGAGTGGATCCTTGTCACCCTCTTTAGCATCATGCTGATAGTGTTTTGAATAGCCCACATGGAACGCTTCATAGCGTAGTCCACTGGCTACACCGATCATCCTTCACGATCCGACCCCCCGTCTCTCCCCACCACCCACACGCATACTCGCACTCCCAAAACTTGCGACTGCCTATCCCCAACGTCGCTGGCTTTTTCATCGATCCTGGCTGGTACGGGACGGTAGTGGTAGAAGCTGAAGGCACGAACGAAGGTCTTGCAGATTTCCAAGCAAGATGCGGTCCTGGGGCGTTCCCTCCTCGCGCGGATAACATCACGTCGAAGATGAGGAATGAGAAGGAGAAGGATAGTCGGAGGGTGTATCGAGTGTTGAGGGAGAAGAGGTGAGTTTGCGTTTTTTTTTGGGAGGGAGGTTGTGAACTGATGTTTTTGGTAGTCGACCGGGAGAGATTTGGATTCGGGCTGTTCGAGAGAAGGAACGTGTGATGTGATTTGATTTCTGGATGTGATTGTGATTTAATACCCGCTGTGTCTCTGTCTCGTTTGAATCTCCTTGCGCACCGTCGGAACCTTTTTTCTTTTTTTCTCTCTCTTCTATGGCGCACCTCGCTCTTACTCATGACGCACCCTCGCTCTTTTCCCGCTATTCTGGATTTTGCGCGATTTCTTTTTTTCCCATAGAATTACTTGTATAGGCATAGTTATTCCCCGGATTGTGTTTTTTCTTTTTTCCTTTCTATAGCTAAGCAGCTTTCGATACAATCAACCGTATTAGTTAATTATGATATTTTTTAACAGAAAATCAATGCACGTGATGGGATGGACGCGTTCGGTTGATCTATAACACTATCTTATCGAGAAACCTCATCGTTTGCGTTCTCGCCGCCAGCTTTTAGACGTGATTTTTCTGGATACAGCGGGTCTGTCATACACAGCGCACTCGTTCCGTCACTACCAAAGTCGAACTCGGACTCCGAAGTCAAGCGTACCATGTTCCACGCGACGCTGATACCCGCCCTCTTCACGCTCACGCTGGTCTCCGCCTCTCTATACCCAATCCAGCCTGTCCAAAACACGGTGTACTATGCCGGGGAGAGTGCGGTGACGAGGTGGATAGACGATGGAACGTTCCCGCTGTTGAGCGATATGGGGGGGATCAGTATACAGCTGTATTGCGACTCTGACGTGCGTTTTTCTGTTTCGTTGCAGAGATACAAGTGTCTGATGAGACGGGTTGTGCAGACGTACATAGCGACGCTGGCTACGAATGTAAGCCCTGGGGCCAAGTATTGCCAGTTGGAGATACCCAGGATGGGTGTGCGTGATAGTTCGAATTTGTACGTGGGTGGTTGGAAGTTGATGTTCAAGCGCTCATGCTCATGCTCATGCTCATGACGTCCCCCTTGTTACTGATGCAACAGCACTCTTCGGTATATCACGGGTACACCATACAATACGACGATCTATAGCGCGGACTTTTCTATCGTTGTTCCAGGGGATTCGCTTCCTTCTGGATCTTCTAAGGGGTCTGGTTCGAGCTCGGGCTCTACGAGTGGGGATTTGTTCTTTCAGGCGACTAGCTATGGACCACTGCCATCGTCCGCGGAGTCTGGAGGGTCATCGTCACCGTCACCGTCACCAACGAGCATCGTAATCCCACCCCTCCGTCCAGGCGACGTCGGGAACATCAACCAGCCGTCTGGAAATAGCAGGAACAGCGCGGGTGGACGGATTGATATCGAGAAGCTCAAGTTTCGTTTGGTGTTTATTTTGTGGCCTGCGTTGTTGGGCGTTACGATGGCTCTTTGATGCGTTTGTTCGTTTACTCCCCCGCCCCTTTTTTACTTTTTACTTTTACCTGTATTTTTTTCGGTTTTGTTTTGATGTAAGACTTGGTGATGTCATGTATGGTGTATCCGTAGATTCGACTGGGGTTCGTCATAGCGCGCGTGCGAAATGAACGTTGGACGAAATGGGTGACATGTTCAAGGAGTTTGATGAGGAGGCGTAACTGGTCCGGACTTCAGGATAAGCCTCATTCATGAGCAAAATAGGGGGTACTTGTCTGAGGAGCGTCTCGTTTGACAATTGAGGGATGGGGTCTGGGCGGCTCTTTGACGTATACTAACAGGTAGTGTAGTGGCAGGGTCTCTAGCAGCTTGAGGAGGGCCTGCGCCAGTAGTATTTCTGCTTCGAAGAGTCGTGGATTTTGTATAATAAAGGAGCGGGAGGGACTTAGTTTTACCGTTGCATTGTGCTATCTTGAATGCAGTGACAATGTGGCAAATGAAACGAAGCCTGCAAAGGTTGCAATTGCAAGGCGATTTACGAAGTTGTGAGACGATGTGCTAATGTTGCGGCCGTTGCTCGGGACGATGTGCAACGCGATGCAAGAAACGAGGCGAAACGAGGACGAAACGGGGACGAAACGAAGGCGCGTAATGCAGTCAAAGCGTGTTTTGCGTTTTCCGTCAATGACTCACATCTGATCATATTGACTACGATACATGTCCTGCCAGACCAAATATTCCGAGTCTCGTTGGACGTCAAGTATGGGTGATTGTCACGTTCGGCTGGCCGTGAGATAGTACGAACTAAGTCACTGAATGGGCTCTAATTTTCAAGTTGCCGCCTTATTTGCTTCCACATTACCATGCACGCCTTCGTGGCCTGGTACCCAGCGGAGGGTAACGTCGAATCGGTTATCCTCGGCAAATTGGCAATTACTCGCATCACCTTGCGAAACTTGTCGACGAGGTACGATCCCGGGTTTGTGTAGCGAGGAATTCGAGGACGTGCTCTTGCTCGAAAAAGGACAGCAGCCGCACTGATCTTACCGTCGTGACCGGAATCAGCACTGTACATTTGAATCTTGTCTGGGAGGCTGGTGACGTGTTCCTCGATGGCCGCCACTTCCCGGGTATCGGCGGTGGGGCACGTCTGGCGGGGATGAGTGCTTCGATTTCGTCCGGTAGATGGGTACTTGTGTGAGACTCTGGAGTCGGTCACGATGAGCTGGCAAGGTCGAATTTC
Organism: Suillus ampliporus; assembly: GCA_016584345.1. Taxonomy (NCBI): domain Eukaryota; kingdom Fungi; phylum Basidiomycota; class Agaricomycetes; order Boletales; family Suillaceae; genus Suillus; species Suillus ampliporus. The sequence continues at coordinate 62,100 of JABCPV010000052.1, read as the reverse complement.
AATAATTGACTCCCATCAGCTGCTCATTATGGAATGATTCTGGATCTATATAAGTATCAGCTCTCGATGCCCGGGTTCCCATACTCCTTCCACCTTCTACGCGGATCAGTTACTACTATGATCGCGGCACCGGGGGACGCCAGCAGGAATCCTGACATAAATAAGAGGACAGATCTACCCGTTCCTCCGACGTTCTCTGATGCATTTGAACATCGAGCGTTTCTAAAATTTCGCCTGGCTCAAGCGTACCGTATCTTTGGTGAGCATATTAGTTTCTCGTGAGGGGACGCGTCGTCATCATGCAACGCAGCAAAGTATGGTTATGACGAAGGTGCTGCTGGACACATTACTGTGCGGGTAAGAGCCATGACGCTGATGACATGGCGTGCGCGACATCTAATCCCCCCTTCGAAAGGACCCGGTCAGGCCAGATTGCTACTGGGTGAACCCCTGGGTGAGCATTGGTCTTGTCAAGATAAAAATCATAATATTCACCACTTGCTGCAGGGTGTCCACTTCAAGCTCATGCAGCCTGACCTCCTCCTTCTCGTAGACCACGAAGGTAACATACAGGATAAGGAATCCGGACCCAATCGTTTCCTCAACAGAACGGCATACATGATCCATTCAGGGATTCATGAAGCTCGGCCAGATGCCGTCTGCGCTGCGCATTCGCACACTCCGTATGCCAAGGCATTCGGCACTCTTGGGGTGCCGCTCGATCCCATTACTCAGGACAGCTGTGCGTTTTATGAGGTATTTCGCGTCCATCGTTCTTCAACGGGATCTCTGAGTCAAGATGAATACTTAGGATCATGTATTATGCGATTTTCGTGGCCTCGTCGATTACCGCGAGGAGGCTGGGGCTATAGTGACTGCTCTGGGTTCAAAGAAGGTTTGCAGATGCATTGATTATTTATGTCGATGCTCACGATATTCCAGGTTGCTGTCCTCCAGGTATCTTTTGCAATTTGGTCGAACGTTCTTCCCTGCTTATCATGCCATTTTTTTAGAACCATGGCCTACTTGTCGCCTCCGGGTCGATCGAATCTACCGTTTACTTTTTTATGTCTTTCGAGAAGTGCTGTCAGGTCCAAATTATAGCTGACCAGGCTGCCGCGGCTCGTGGACAGAGACCGCGTACTATTGGTCACGCACGTGCAGCTCTAACACAAAAACCCCTTGGATCTGAGATAGTGGGATGGTTCAACGGGACTTCCCGAGTTTGAGCTCTTAGAGCACGAAGAAGGAAACAGATTTGAGTATACGCCTGCCGATAAGGCGAAACTGTAGTTGATCAATTTACCAATACGGAGTCTTGAAGCGCCAAGTGATGTTGTCGTTGGCGAGTTCGTAACGTGATTCTGTATCATCACGAGTTTTGCCAATTTTCTTGTCATGCTCGCCAGACTCGCTATATTGTCACGTACCCTTGGACAATTACTCAACTGATTACTTTGACGCTGTTGCGAGTCAGGTTAGACCGCTCATCAGCGGTTGGAAGCCGAGACCAGTTTGCGACATGTCATCATTGGTTTTTACCCGCACCACAAAACGGACGAGGATGGCTATTTACAATTGGAAGAACTTATCTTTGTGTTGGAACGGTTCCAGATGCTGCTCGGGTGAGTGGCTCTCCTCAACCAGGCAATTTTATGAACTTCAACTTCGCACTACCACATGTTTTCGTGGCTTCCAAGGGTACTGTTTCAAAACTCTTGCAGAAATGCACTTCACCATCTCCAATACTTTATATCGCGCCCCCGAATCCAACCTCGAGGACTCAGTCTGTTGCAATACGCCTTAGTCTACGACTCATCCCTCTCGATGACTAGCTCTCTCAATTTGACACTTTCGCTTCCAGATATTACGGTGACCAGCCTGTCTTCTGTCTTATAGAGATGGTTCGCAGGGAAATTCCCTGCGAACCATCTCCATAAGATAGGAATCCGCGGGTGGGTACGTTCATGTAGAGGGAATGGCAACGACCGTTTCAAAATACATGTGTATACGTTTCTAGGGCATCAAAAGATGGGCAAGGATATCACTGGGTGCTTCAGAACTCCGTGTTGGTGCATTAAGACTTCGTGTTGGTACACTTAAGACTCCGTATTAGCACATCGGTCAACTACAGTTTCTCCTTATCGGCAGGCGTATACTCGAATCTGTTTCCTTCATTGTGCTCTAAGAGCTGAAACTCGGGAGTCCCGTTGAACCATCCCACTATCTCAGATCCAAGGGGTTCGTGTGTGAGAGCTGCACGTGCGGGATCAATAGCATGTGGTCTCTGTCCACGAGAAGCGGCAGCCTGGTCTGCTATCATTTGAACCTGACAGCACCTCTCGAAAGACATGAAAAAGTAAACGGCAGATTCGATCGACCCGGAGGCAACAAGCAGGCCATGGTTCTAACAAAATGGCATGATAAGCAGGGAAGAACGATCGACCAAATTGCAAAAGATACCTGGAGGATAGCAGCCTGGAATATCGTGAGCATCGACATATGTAATCAGCGCATATGCAAACCTTCTTTGAACCCAGAGCAGTCGCTATAGCCAGACCTTCCTCCTGGAAGTCGACGAGGCCACCAAAATCGTATAATACATGATCCTAAGTAACGAGTGACCTGAGTGGATGGATGATCTGGCAAGAATTTTTAGATGACGGCGGAAATGTAGTAAGCGAGATTGGATTCACTGGCTGACCCCTCAACTCTCTTATTCTGTGAAAGGTCAAGGAGAATAACTTTCGTCCGCTCCTCGATGACGATGACATCGGTTCTCCCGAGAACGTGCAGGGTGGGTGTAGAATACGATGGGACTTTTAAGCTGTGGTTGACCCGTGGCTACGTACTGCAATAGAATAATTATATCTAAAGTAAGTGCAATCGGCTCATCAAGGACGTGGGTGATGTCCAGATCTGAGTGCAACAGGTTCGCATGCATGATCCATCGGTTTGTGCAGCTCGCCCAGATGTCGTCTGTGTTCCACATTCACACGAAAGGCGTTCGGCACTCTTGGGGTGCAGCTATGCTTTTCATGAGATATTTCGCGTTCATCGTTCTCAAAAGATCTCTCAGTCAACGAATATCATGGATCATGTGTTATTCAGCGAAGTCCGTGCAATCGTCGATGTCCGTGAGGAAGGTTTTAATATAGCGGCTGCTCTGGGTTCAAAGAAGATTTGAAGATGCCACTGATTACATATGTCGATGCTCACAATATTCCAGGCTGCTATCCTCCAGGTATATTTAGTTCGGTTGAACGCTTTTCCCTGCTTATCATTGCCTTCTTGCAGAACCACGGGGCGCTTGTTACCACCGAGTCGATGGAATCTACCGTTCACTTTTTTATGTCGTTGGAGAAGTGCTGCCAGGGTCAATTGAGAGCAGATCAGGCTGCGGCTGCTCGTGGACAAAGACTGCATATTATGGACCCAGAAAGTGCGGCTCTGACACACAAAGTCCTTGGATCTGAGATAGGGGAAGTGGTTTGACGAGAGTTTCGAGTTTTAGTGATATTCCTGCCCATCTTCAATCGATTCTTTAGAAACATGGTGAATGTATCCATGGATATTTTGAAGCGGCCATTGCCTGCCTCTACAGAAACACACCCATGAGCGCCATAAGATCTAAGACAGGCTATTCACCGAAATATCCGGAAGTGAAATTGCCGAATTAAAGAGCCAGCCATCGAGAGGGATGAGTGGTAGACCAAGGCGTACTATAAAAGACTGAGCCCTCAAGGTTGGATTTGGGGCGCGATATGGAGTATTGGAAATGGTGAGCTGTGTATTCTGCAGCAGCCTTTGTAGAAGTACCCAATGCATTAGAACCCATAAAAATATCAGTCAGTGGTAGTGCAAAGCATGGAGTTGAAGTTCATACCGTGACATTGCCTGGTTGTCACGGTGGAGAGCCACTCACCCTAGCAGCATCTGACATAAAGATAAGTTCTTCCAATTGCAGATATGTGCTTCAAGGTGAGAGAGAAGTCAGTCACGATGAGCTGCTTCGTAGAACCGTCACCCTGGTTTGCCAAGTTATGGTTAATATTTTGATAGCCGAGCATCGTCATCGATTGATCAGCTGTCAGCCTGCTTGTCAGCTCATTATGGCATGGTTAATTATAAGCTATAGCTCTCCTCGTGTTCCCACACTCACCCCACATTCTACTGCAGACCAGTTACTATTATGACCACAACATCGGGGGACGCCAGCAACATTCCTACGAGGACAGTGAGGGATCGTTCAAAGGATAGACCCACTCCTCCGACGTTCTCTGATGCATTCGAACATCGAGCGTTTCTGAAATTTCGCCTGGCTCAAGCATACCGTATCTTTGGTGAGCATATATTGGTTCCTCGTAACAGGAAGCGTTGTCATTATGCAACGCAGCAAAGTATGGCTATGACAGCGGCACTGCTGGACACATTACTGTGCGGGTAAGAATCATGACGATGATGACATTGTATGCGCGACATTTAATTTCTCTTTCGAAAGGACCCGGTCAGGCCGGATTGCTACTGGGTCAACCCCTGGGTGAACACTGACTGTCAAGTCAAGATAAAATTCATAAAATTTACTACTTGTCCCAGGGTGTTCACTTCAAGCTCATTCAGCCTGACCTCCTCCTTCTCGTAGACCACGAAGGGAAAATACAGGACAAGGAATCTGGGCCCATTCGGTTCCTCAACAGATCGGCATATATGATCCATTCAGCGATTCATGAAGCTCGGCCAGATGTCCTCTGTGCTGCGCATTCGCACACTACGTATGGCAAGGCGTTCGGCACTCTTGGGGTGCCGCTCGATCCCATTACTCAGGACAGCTGTGCGTTTTACGAGGTATTTCGTGTCTATCGCTCTTAAAAGGGATATCTCAGTCAAGATGAATACATAGGATCATGCGTTATTCAGCGATTTTCGTGGCGTCGTCGACGACCGCGAGGAAGGTCTGGCTATAGCGACTGCTCTGGGTTCAAAGAAGGTTTGCAGATGCCACTGATTACATATGTCGATGCTCACGATATTCCAGGCTGCTATCCTCCAGGTATCTTTTGCGATTTGGTTCAACGTTTCTCCCTGCTTATCATGCCCTTCTGTTAGAATCATGGCCTACTTGTTGCCTCCGGGTCGATCGAATCTACCGTTCACTTTTTCATATCTTTGGAGAAGTGCTGCCAGGTTCAAATGATAGCAGACCAGGCTGCGGCTTCTCGTGGACAGAGACCGCGTGTTATTGATCCCGAGACCGCAGCTCTAACATCCAAATTCGTTGGATCTGAGCGAACGGGCTGGTTCGGCGGGATTTCCGAATTTCGGCTCTTAGAGCACAATGAAGGAAACAGATTCGAGTATACGCCTGCCGATAACACTACGGGGTCCGCAATATTTAAGACAGGTTTGAATGTCGTGCGAAATGTCAAGGCAATACTTAATATTTAGGTTGTTGTCTAAGCAGATGTAAAATTTCAAATGCTAAGGAGATCTTCCATGACAAGAAAAATATAAAGCATCAGCGAACATTTACTTGCTGGCTGAACAACAATGACAATAAGAAATATAAATATATCTTTAGTGCTGGCCTATACTTTGAAATGAAACTTCACATTTAGGCTCTGAACGGACAGCGAAAAGTTAGGAAAAGGAAAACACAAACGGAAAAATAATAGGTCATGTGACACTATCACATGACCATCTGGAAAACCCCAGGGTCTCCGATGGCACAGCTTATCGATACCCGCCACTGATAACAATCAGCAGCTATGTATCCTCCTGTCCTCGAGCTCTGGAAGCCCAAGGAATTATGCAGACGCCGGCTCATTATCCTTGTAACCTGTGTGGTATCTCAGATATTTAATTTGTACCATTTACTCTTCATAACTTCTTCCCCCCACATCCCATATCACACATCAGCATTGACAGGTCATGCATGGGTTTGCAAACTCCTTACAGGCCACCCAGACCGCATCAAGCACAACCTGGGTGTCAACTTAGAGGTGTTTGAGGCATTGGTGCTGATTCTCCAGGCCAATGGGTTTGAGCAATCTCGCAATGGTGTAACAGTGGAGGAGCAGCTTGCAATTTTTTTATATACCTGTGTCACAGGACTCTCAACTCGCCATCTTGGCGAACGATTTCAGCGTTCCCCTGACACAATCTCAAGGTAGAAATAATTTAATTCACTTCATTCTTATCTGAATTTGTGTCATATTTCAGGCGCTTGCTTGTATTTTTTTCTGAAGATATATTCTATGACTCCCAAGTTCAGTTCCCTACGGATGAAACTCCCATATCTACTGCTATCACCAACGACCCGCACTTCCACTTCTTTCGCGACTGCATCGGTGCCGTTGATGGTACCCATATCCGGATATTCTCAGTGAACGAAGATCACGATACCATGTGGAACCAGAAAGGCTACCTGTCCCAGAACTGCCTTTTCATTTGCAACTTCGATTTCTCCTTCATCTACTCACTTTGTGGGTGGGACGGATCTGTTGCAGATGCTTTGCTCTGGAATGACGCACGCCAAAATGACCTGCGGATCCCAGAAGGATGGTACCTCCTTGCAGATGCTGGTTTCGGGTCATGTGACGTGCTGTTGGTCCCATATCGAGGTGTCCGCTATCACCTGAAGGAATGGCGTCAAGCAGATGTCGCGTGAGTTTTTTGATTCTCTCTGTCTTGTCTTTCTGACTAGGTGCAGGCTGCAAACTCCCAAGGAACTTTTCAACCATCGACATGCTTGTCTACAGAACATCGTGGAACATATTTTTGGGGTCATGAAGTGTCAGTGGTGCATCTTACAGTTACTGCCAGAGTACAGTATGGAGGTACAAGCATGTATACCTGGGGCGCTCTGCGCATTACATAATTTTATTTGTCAATACGATCCAGCAACTTTTGAGGTGGATCTTGGTGGGGAGGTCTTTGCAGCTGATGGTGGTGATAGTGGAGACCTGGCTGAAGGCCCTGCTGATAGAGCAGAACACCAAAGAGCAGAAACATGTCGAGAGGCAATCACTGCTGAAATGTGGGAGGATTATTGCGCAGAGCTTGTCCGTTGTGGTCTACCTGTACCTGTTCAGCGCTAGTGTATCCATGGAATTGAATTGTATTGTTGCAGTAGTATGTAAGCACAACGCAATGAGGATGAGGATGAGAGTACATTATATCAGCTGAGGGAGGAGCATGCATGACAAAGCTAACTGCAACAAAGCTAACCACCACGAAGCTCCCTGAGCCTCCTCTCTACCCACCCAGCCCTCAGATCAGGGTCAGCCAGAGTGATGTACCCAGCCGCTTTGACTTCATTCCCTGGCTTCGTGAAGAAGTCAGTCATGTCCAGAATGTCCTCCGTTGTCAAATTTGGGGTTTGGCGAACGATGTCAATGGCTTGGGTCATGGGGCCCTGCTGGTTTGCCAACTGAGCTGAAAAGTGTGCAGGTACATCGATGGGTTGGGCGAGTGTTTTACTCAAGTCTCCTACAATGCCTGCAAGCATAGTCATCACAGTGCTACCCTCTTGTTGGGCCTGCACACTCGCAGATGGAGTCCGCTGTTTCTTCTGGGAAGTTTCACTGGCGCTGTCAGCACTGAGAGCACTGTGCTTGCGCTTGCCATGGCTGGCACTGGTCAGCACTGACGGGTTGGTGGATGTGATGAAGGAGGCCGGAGATATGATATCATTGGTGGCGGCGGTGAGGGAAGAAAGATCGAGGGAGTTTCCGCCTTCAGGAAGTATGCTGTGACTGGACGAAGGAGTGGGTGGGGGAAGCATGTTGCCACTGGACGAAGGAGTGGGTGAGGGAAGCATGTCGCCACTGGAGGCGGGTTTATTCTTTCTTCGGTGAACAAACCCTCCTTTGGGTTTGTTCTTGCCGCCCTTGGAATTCTTCATCATATCGTCGATAACGTCAAAGTGAATGAACCCTTTATTCCCATAGGGTTTTGCATTGGGGCGGACCTCAGTGGGGTACTCACCTTTAAAATCCGCTCCCATACATGCCTGGTCTCATCAGATACTTCTACTCCATCCGTGTTGCTCTATGCAAGTCCAGAAGTGTTCTTGATATACACAACATAGTGGTATCCTGCCTTGAGAGAGGTCCATTTGTTCTTGCAGCCTTTTGCATCCCTGTTGGCGCATGTCATGCCAGGGGGAAGGGTGCATGCATTGACAAATTTCGCAGCAGGCTTCCATGTTGGCACAGGGAAATTCACCCCATCACCACAAGTAGACAGATTCTGGGTGAGGAAGTCAAGCAGCACTGTCTCTTCATACCCCTTCCAATGGGTACTGCTTGGGGTGTTGTCTTGAGTGGATTCTGGTGAGCCCTGGGAGTGGAGGAAATGGCCAGAGCCCGCAGAGCCTGCATCAGACTGTAACAGGTCCATTGATAAGATGGTATGTGCGCGTGCTGCGTTCACTCAGATACCTTACTAATACCCACCCGGGGTTTTCCAGATGGTCATGTGATAGTGTCACATGACCTATTATTTTTCGTTTGTGTTTTCCTTTTCCTAACTTTTTGCTGTCTGTTCAGAGCCTTAAGACTTGAAAAAAACTTCAACCATTGCACATGACTAAATGACTGCTCATACACGAAGTTTAGACCACTACTTAGAAGGGCATTTAAATTTAAAATACCTCCTGACAATAAAATGTGAAGCTCAGACATCAAATTTTGTCTCCAGACAAAATTAATCGCCCAATGATTGCCCACTCACTGCCCACTCATGAGTAGATAATCTCCGATTTAAAGCAACCTTGTATTCCATATTCTAACAGTACAGTATAGTAATGATCTAGTTATCCATGGAGGCTGAGGGGAGATCAGGGATGTACAACAAATGACAAAAAGATAATTTACCACTTGCTTTGGTAGCAAGAAAGTTAAAACATGCTGCATCAAGGTTCCTCTTGAATTTCTTTGTCGCCCCATTGAACTTGAGTTCACTTTTCCACTCATCAGCAAAACCTTGATTTGGGTACAGCAGCACAGCCACACAGAGCATCACAGGTCACATAATTTCCTTTGTACAGGCTCTGTAGCATCACACAAGTACTGATTCTATGTAAAAATAAGTGTAGTCATAAACATATATATAACAAGATGATATACTAACAATAATGTTTTATTGAGATATTGTGTAGTGTGCAGCACTGTACAGCGCTATACAAGGGGGGACCTCACTGTGACACTGTGATGCTGTACAGTGTTGTGCAGCACTGTACATAGGGTTAGGTTTTTGCTGATGCTGTGCATTGTTCACCAGCCTGTTATTGTCAGATGAATCATGGTGTTGAGAGACACCTTGATGGAGGTTTTCAAGGTGTGTCTGAAACCAGACTTCACCTTAAGCAGACCAGAACCCCACGTCCAACTCTGATCCAGCCCAGGCCTGAGGCCTAGGCCACCAAGACAACTTTTCTATGCATCCATTATCTAATGTTTCAAATATGAGCGTGCTGCAGGTCAATATGAATAGGGAAACTTACTCATGTACACATAATACATCCTGCAAATGAAATCAACCTCCTCTTCTGACAAATCATCATCAAAGTGAGCCTCACCATTGAGAGACAACATTTGGCCAAATGGGACAGCATCTTATGAAATGCCGATGAGGGCTGAGGGGAGGACATCGAAGCCAAGGCTATGTAACACTAGCTGCCATAAGATCCTGCCATGAAGAAGAGCAGCTTGTTCACAATCCTCCTTCATGAACTTGTGACAATACTGCTCATATGTAATATAATCAGCATAAACTGCCTTGAAGGGGGGCTGGAAGTATCTGAGCGAGTATGTGCAAAGTTCACTGAGTGGGTGCCGAGCATGAGGAGAAACTGCCATGGGCTGCAGTGTCTTGAAAGCAATGCCTTTTTTCAGGAGTTTGAGGGCAATGATTAAGACATCAGACCCCCAGTCATGGTGGAGGCACATCATGGCTGTAGCAGTGTCAAGGACCATGAGTTTCCAGGGGATGAGACTTCTTGATTGACTTGGCTGGATGACATGGAGTTGCTCCCAGCTGAAGATATTGAGATAAGAAACTTGAATGAACACATTTGAAGTTGACAAGGGAGTCCTGGGTGCCAGGTCCCAGTGATTGGATGGGATCTCAGACAACTGAGATGTGGGCAGGGTGGCAAGGTAACCTATGAAGCATGTAATGACATGCTTTTGCACATCTGAAATGGAGTTGACATCCTTGCCTGAGTCCCCAACAATGTTGCAAATGTGACTGAACTTCTGCTTCTTGACCCAACTTTCAAAAGTGGCAGATCCACCAATGGATCTAGTAGTCAATGCTGCCAGATGAAAGTCAAGGTGAAATTGTAAGTGGGTGACAAAGCATTCAACACCCTTGGTGTAATTGAATGAGGGTGCAACCTCATGACGTCTGAAAGTAGTTGTGAATGTCCTGCAAGAAGCTGGACAATGATGAAGGTGCAGGGGGTGGTGGTGGCAGAGGATCAGGGATGGGGTCCAAGAAATTGAAGTTGTCTTCTTCCCAGTCGCTGTCAGGGGTGCTGGTGGGATCCAACTGATCACACAAGTCCCACTCATTTCTGAATGAGTTATACAGTCTGGTAGAGTTACTGTAGTTCCCCCAAGTCATCAGTACCTTGGCCTTCATGAGGTGGATGTATAGCAGAAAGCCCCCAAACTTGTCTTAAGGTTGCCATTCAAATAATGTGACCATACTGGACTTTCCAGGAACATGATGGCTCTTCGCCACCTGTTCCCAACTCTCGTGTGATTGCTGTTGAGCTGGGAATTCCTTCTCCTGCTTCTTCTAATTTTCCTCAAGGTGCCACACAAAGAAGGCCTTCCAGTCTTCTCCTGATTTTTGGCCACTGAGTTGTGCAGGTGCAGGCCCCCATCCAAGGGCACTCTGAGTCTGAGTTGGGTTGTTATACCATCCAAGGGTGCTCTGGGTCTGAGTGCCACCATCTCACTTGCCCTGGATGCCATCATCCTGACCCCGGCCATCACTCTGACCCTAGGTGCTGTTACTTGGGCGCTGCACCTCAATTGCACAGGCAATAGCTCCTTAGGATGGGTTATAATGATGCAAGTTCAGGTCAAACACAGAGTTGTTCTGTTTGCAGTGAACCCAGATTGGGATTAAGAAGCATTCAAACATATGTGGTTGTGGTTCCCAAGGGCAGTAAACAGAGGATATGAAGATACCTGTGTGCAGAACTTTAGTCAACAGATCTCTGACAAATGAACACAACAATTTGTGCATCCATTCAGCTGGTATGGGGCATCTGGGGTCATAAATGAGGAGAGCCATCCAAGGACAATTTGATCCACGATATTGACAAGTCATGATGTGTCATGAGCACACAGTGGTAATTGCTAGACATGTGTCAGTTGCGATGAGATTGAATTGAAGATATGGTTCACATATGTAGAAATGCATTGTGTGATCTCAGCATGACTTTCTTAGTGAGCTTCATGTCTAAGTGTGACCTTTGGTACCCATACTGAGCAGAAGGATGTGGAAGTACAGTGCCCCATGGAATTAGGAGTCCAGCTCCCAAAAGCTCCTGGCAACTTCTTCTCTAGTTCATGCCAGCTTTCTCTAATGTCATGGTGGAGGATGTACTTTCTCTGGCTGTCAACCTCTGTGTGCAGGGAAAACATTGAGTGGTTCAGACACTCAAATATTGGACTGTCAAAGCCAGGATTCAAGGGGACAAGAGGAAACCATGGATGAGCTACATATGCCCAACAAGTGGTGAGGGGTGAAGTGGTGTCATCCAGAGATGGGTCATGATCATCCTGGGGGTCCCAGACTGGCTTGTAAGGAATGTCATCAGGAAGAAAAGACGCCATGAGGGAGGTGAAGATTTTCTGCTCGTGCATGAAGATGTTGAGATCACCAGTCATGTTGTCAAATGCAGACTATAGACAGGGATGTTATGAAAAGCACTATCTCAAGGGTACAAATGGATGAGTTAGAAGAGTAAGGACTATCACAAAGGTACAAAACCAATGAGCTAGTTTAATGATGATGGAGAGGAAAGAAGACCAACTTAAGTATCAGCAAAAACCTAACCCTATGTACAGTGCTGCACAACACTGTACAGCATCACAGTGTCACAGTGAGGTCCCCCCTTGTATAGCGCTGTACAGTGCTGCACACTACACAATATCTCAATAAAACATTATTGTTAGTATATCATCTTGTTATATATATGTTTATGACTACACTTATTTTTACATAGAATCAGTACTTGTGTGATGCTACAGAGCCTGTACAAAGGAAATTATGTGACCTGTGATGCTCTGTGTGGCTGTGCTGCTGTACCCAAATCAAGGTTTTGCTGATGAGTGGAAAAGTGAACTCAAGTTCAATGGGGCGACAAAGAAATTCAAGAGGAACCTTGATGCAGCATGTTTTAACTTTCTTGCTACCAAAGCAAGTGGTAAATTATCTTTTTGTCATTTGTTGTACATCCCTGATCTCCCCTCAGCCTCCATGGATAACTAGATCATTACTATACTGTACTGTTAGAATATGGAATACAAGGTTGCTTTAAATCGGAGATTATCTACTCATGAGTGGGCAGTGAGTGGGCAATCATTGGGCGATTAATTTTGTCTGGAGACAAAATTTGATGTCTAAGCTTCACATTTTATTGAGCTCATCATTCTTGTCTACACACTACACACTACATTTAATGCCCCTCTTTTCAACAATCTCATAGGTGGGCAACTTAGTCTCAAATGATTGGAATGCTGACATAATATTATTTGTAGCTGTTTGTTGTGCCCATCTCAAATTTCGCCAAGTTCCAAGTTGCTCCTTTACTAGAGCTATTACACAACAATCATTTGTATGGTTGTGGTATTATCTTACCCCTGATACTAGCACATTGGTCTGTACCTCTGTGATACTCCTTACTCTTCCTTATTCTCCACCAACACATTGGTTTGTACCTCTGTGATGGCCTTTACTTCTCCTCATTCTCCACCAACACATTGGTTTGTACCTCTGTGATACCCTTGGTCTATCTACTTTCAATGCACACCAAATTCAACAAAGTTTCAAAGTTACTCTTTTGATGGTCTCATAGCCATTTGGATGGGCAAGCTCTGCTTGCATGTCCACCTAGTAAGTGGAGACATGTTTGGATTTGGATAATCCTTAAGAATATCCTCCACTAGAACATACAGAGGTGCACATGAATGACCAATTGGTCACCCACATTAAGTGCAAGCCTAGGTAAAGAATGATATGGTTAACTGATTGAAGTACACTTGACTTTAATCATTTCTGGCTTGATAGTTTGTACTATTGAGCTCATCATTCCAATCATCCACCGGTTGTGTAGTATCTTACCCTAATGCTAGCACATTGGTTTGTACCTCTGTGATAGTGTTTTCATAACACTCCTGCACCATGACCAGCCATCTCAATACCATCTCTTCAAGTTCAACTATCAAGCTTATTGGCTCCACTCGTCTCTATGCTGCGAATATTGAATCCTCCCAATGATACGACTGGATTGCACTCTGTTTGCTTGTGTCCATATATACCTCCACCCAATGGCCTTTCACATGACCACTTTATTATGGGTACTGGAATTCCGTTGCACTGGTCTTATCAGATCTGGATTATGGTATGTATTGTCCTATTGTCCCTTGTACCATGGATCTGAAGTGATCAAACACAAATTTCAACATGGCAAATTCTAGTAAGTATGGTTGGTAGCATTCTTCTGCTGGTGAAGTGCATTTGGATGTAAAGCTGATCAGGTGGATACTAGTGACAGTATCACCTGATGGCTGCTGTGAGGTGAATCATTGCACTAATACTGCCCCAAACCCATCTTTACACCCATCACTGATGATAATGAAAGGTGTTCCATTGAATTTGGGTACACGAAGGATTGGTTCTGATACTAGAATTTGCTTGAGTTCGAGAAATGTCTGTGTGTGTCTTTGCTCCCAGAATGTGTCTAGACTGTGCTCACATAAGTATTGTCTGTGCTTGTGCTTCCCACCTTTTGTACTAGGAGGCAGAAGGTCCAAATTTTGCAACAAGTCCATCAGAGGTCATACTACCCACACATAATCCTTGATAAGAGACCTGAAGTATCCCATGAGACCTAGAAACTACATTGATTCTAGTAGGTTTGCTGGGACTGGCCAATCTGCTACTGCAGCAATTTTTGCCACATCTGGTCAGATACCATTTTGTCCAACACTCGATCCACCAAAGACAACTTCCTTCATAAACAGTTGTGTCTTGGCTGGCAATATTGACAAACTCCACTCTCAACACCTCAGCAAGAAAAAATGTAAGCATTTCAACAATTCTTCAAAATATTACCTGCCATAGTGCCATCATCCATATATAGCTCAAGGAGGAGCTCCATCATGATGTCATGCAGTGCTTGTGCTGTAAGATCACTAAAGCATGATGATGCACCATGCACTCCCATGGGCATGTGTTGGTATGCTTCATAGCCTCGTCCTTTGGTGTAGAAACACAGGAACAGCTGGCTTTCCTCCTCTACAGGGATCATGTAGAAGCCTACTGCAAAGTCTAGTACACAATAAATTTGTGTCCCGCTAGACACTGCTGCTTTGCCACGATGTCCCCTTGAGGGGTGGCTGCAATGTTCAATACCTTATTGACATCACTGAAATTCTGACATATTCTCCACTTGACTTTGGTTGGATCTATGGGTTCTGGCATGACAACGGGTGCTGAGCTCATATCAGTGATGCGACTCAGAGGCTCACCCGGTGCGGCACATTGCTGGTCCACAATTTGACGAATGTCTTCTAATGATAGGCTAAATCCAGAGTGAGCTTTCTGTACTAACACTATTGATGCTACCACTTTCACTTCATCTGATGGGATGAAGTGCGTGATTCCTGCACATCTCATATCATCCAGGACTGGGAATAAGTATTCACGCTGAAGTTTTGTCAGTGGCCATTGATGTACTTTCTTCAAGAAGGTTGTATTTTGAGGTATCTGCAAATGGAATTTGACAAAGTCCACTGGTTTTACCTTCCGGATGGATAATGCAAAGACATCTGCAAATTCCATAACTAACTCATGTGATTTCCGCAGTTGCTCCTCATTGAGATGAGGACTGTACTTGACGGCATTAACAATGGCCTCTACTCTTGGTGGGTAGAATGGCCCACAAGCAGTTAATCTAGTGAAGATATCATCAGGTAGCACTGGGTGTGACAGATCCAGGACTTCACCTAGTAATAGCTTGTCATCATCCAGGTGGTCCAACAGAAGAATCTCCAGTGCAGTTAATCCTGAGTCTAGGTCCATGGTTGGGAGTTCTGTGGTACATGGTTCTAAGGTGGCAGTCATATGTACTTGGGGGCTCAAGTTATTAGGTAATGGGTTCTGGGCTATTTTAAATGTTGAGGCTGATGGGAATTGAATGGCTGTGGGTAAGCATGGAGTAGGGAGTGGATGGTAAGTGAAAAAATTAGGAATATGATGGTGTGATGTTTCATAGGGTAAAATGATGGCATCAGTAGTACTGTAGTCATGTACTGCATGTACCTGTTCTAACAATGGTTTGCCAATAAGGATGTGCCATGATCCACCACTAGGAAAAACTTTGAAGTTTGTGCAAACTTGTACTGGTCCCCATGACAGTGTCCCCATCAATATGTCCATAGATGAAACTAATGATCCATCAGCCATACAAAGGACTCTGGTGGATGGACTTAGCGGTGATAAGTGTCATGCAATGAGCTGGTAAGATGCTGTATCTATGGCATTGATCATTGCACCATTATCAATGATGGCAAGGAACCGTGCTTTCTCACCTTGTGGCCTTTGTAGATGTGGTACAGTCAAGAACGGGTTACTCATTTGTGAGCATGTAGGTTTGCCAGATGTGTCCACCAAGTAAACATCAGTAATAGGATTGTTTGACATAGAAGAGGGTACAACTGGGCCAGTAAGCAAGGAAGAGTTAAAAGACGATGCCTCCATGTCTTCTGATGGAGAGGTTGAGGGAACTGTACTGTCTAGTGGGCTAATTGGCTGTGCCTCAGCCTTGAGAGTCAAAGGAAATAAAGCGGGCATAGAGATGAAACTATTGTTATTATATATAGTGTCCTGGGCTTGTGGCACCATCTGTGGCCCAGTGAATAGAGAGAAGTTAGATGGTTGAGTGATCAGTATGGAGAGAGGTGGACTCAGATTTGTGGGGATTACTGCTGGTCTGTTGTTGGCAACAGTCCCCTGTAATTTTCTAACATCCAGTCATAACCTGCTTCCTGTGTACCCCATGTATCTTGCCCTTCCCATCCGCTGTGCTCCTCTTGCAGCATTACTGTGTATACTGGTGCTGGTGTTGCTGTCCCATATGAACCATAGTAGGGGTAAGGAGTAGGGGCGATATATTGGACTGGGGCTGTAGCATACATGGGGCAGTTCATCGGTGAAGCTGTGCACCTTCAAACTTGTGATATCCACGTTCCTAGCCTGTTCTTTATCCAAATCCTCTCGACCTCTCTTGAGTTTGACACTCGATACACTGCACATCTTCTACAAGCTCGTCCCAATCACTGTATTTGCACTTGAGATGGTCCTTCAGTAAGTTCGGAATGCCCTCAATGACATATTCGAGAGGAGCGGGTATATCTGTCCTCATATGACTCTTGCTGGCGGCCCCTGATGTTGTGATCATAGTAGTAACTGATCTGCAGTAGAATGTGGGAGGAGTATGGGAACCCGGGCATCGAGAGCTGATACTTATATAGATCCAGAGTTAACCATTCCATAATGAGCAGCTGATCTGAGTCCATTGTTGTGTGTAAATTCGACTTCCTAGCTCAGGGTGACTGACTTCAGAGTCTCACATAAGTACACATCTCAGGCTGCAATTAATTGGAAGAACTTAAGATCTTTGTGTCAGTCGGAGCGGTTCTGGATGCTGCTTACTCATGAGGGCTCTCCATGATCAAGTAATGTATGGACTCCATGCTTCTCCCTACCACTAACATTCAAGAATGCTCGATGCTTGAATGCATCAGACTACATCGGAAGAGGATCTTCGAAGGATCCTTCACGGTCCTCGTAGGAAAGTTGATGGCATCCCCTGATGGTACAGTCATAGTAACCGGTCTGCAGTCGAATGTCAGTGAATTTTAGAAGAAGAACGAGCTTACCGACACTAGAGTTCTATACATTCATAACGGTGATCACCAAATTCGACTTACCACACCAGCATGATGAAGCATATGTTTGACTTACTATCTCATTCCAGGCATTCCTTCCAATAACTATGGCAAGCCACTACTCCACCACACGCTGGCAGGAGTATTAATACACCCTAAACATTATAGAAGGGTAGTTATGCATACTTACCAGTGATTTCTGTGCTTCTTGTATGCATACTTTCGCAGGAATACACAGCATCTTCTGTGCATTTAAGATTATCCATCATGTTGAGTGATCGTGAAATAGATCTCGCGCCTGCACATCTGTCCCAGCCTATTCACAGGCTCTTACAGTTTTCTGTGTTTTTCTGTGTCGTGTGCCTTGTCTATGGAATACAGGACAGCCGCGTTTTGGCTGCACTCGTTTTTCAGTGTCACACCTCCATAATAGCCAGTGGGACTTCGTGCACCGTGGTATTATACCTCGTGACTTCGGTTTATGTAACCAAAAGTTGAATTCAACGATATAGTCAGAGTACTTACTAGCAGGAGGAGTTTCCTGATGGCTCGGATCCGATGTCGCATACAGATCTGAGCAATGAGAAAGTGATTATTTTCTGAGTCAGTTGTTCATCTAGTCACGCGGGTCAACTTGACCACAGCTTTGCTGTGTTGCATGACGATGAACCAAATTTTTAACCAATTCCTGTAATATAACAACTGTGAAAGCTGACCTTTTTCCGCCAGTGAAATGACATTCCAAAGGAGTCTGGAGTGCTCTAGCCAGGTCTAGATCTGCTTTTGATTGAAATCATGCAAGAGGCAAAATGTTGAAACCCCCGATGTGTAGCCTGTATCAAATTACGCATGCCCAATATTGCATACATGTATCAGGCTGTATACATGTGGATCGAAAACGAACTAATTGCAACAGTGAGCAGGGAGAACCGACGACATACAAGCCGAAGAGAACAAATACGTGATAAACGATACAATGCAGACTTCGGGACGGATTTAAGCAATGCGTAAAGATCTCTCAGTCAACGAATATCATGGATCATGTACCATTCATCGAAGTCCGTGGCGTCGTCGATGACCGTGAGGAAGGTTTTAATATAGCGGCTGCTATGGGTTCAAAGAAGATTTGAAGATGCCACTGATTACATATGTCGATGCTCACAATATTCCAGGCTGCTATCCTCCAGGTATATTTAGTTCGGTTGAACGCTCTTCCCTGCTTATCACCGCCTTCTGGCAGGACCACGGGGCGCTTGTTACCACCGAGTCGATGGAATCTACCGTTCACTTTTTATGTCGTTAGAGAAGTGCTGCCAGGGTCAATTGATAGCAGACCAGGCTGCGGCTGCTCGTGGACAAAGACTGCGTATTATGGACCCAGAAAGTGCGGCTCTGACACACAAAGTCCTTGGATCTGAGATAGGGGCGGTGGTTCGACGGGAGTTTCGAGTTTTAGTGATATTCCTGCCCATATTCAATCGATTCTCTAGAAAAATGGTGAATGTATCCACGGATATTTTGAAGCGGCCATTGCCTCCCTCTACAGGAACATACCCATGGGCGTATTCTCCATAAGATCTAAGACAGGCTAATCACCAGAATATCCGGAAGCGAAATTGCCGAATTAGAGAGCCAGTCATCGAGAGGGATACGTGGTAGACCAAGGCGTACTGTAGAAGACTGAGCCCTCAAGGTTGGATTCGGGGCGCGATATGGAGTATTGGAAATGGTGAGCTGTGTGTTCTGCAGCAGCCTTTGTAGCAGTACCCAATGCATTAGAACCCACAAAAACATCAGTCAGTGGTAGTGCGAAGCATGGAGTTGAAGTTCATACCGTGACATTGCCTGGTCGTCACGGTGGAGAGCCACTCACCCTAGCAGCATCTGACCTAAAGATAAGTTATTACGATTGCAGATATGTGCTTCAAGGTGAGAGAGAAGTCAGTCACGATGAGCCGCTTCGTAGAACCGTCACGCTGGTTTGGCAAGTTTGGTGGTTAATATATAATACTTTGATAGCCGGGCATCCATGATCGATTGATCAGCTGCTTGTCAGCTCAATTATGACATAGTTAATTATATATAAGCGATAGCTCTCCTCGTGTTCCCACACTTAGGGCCCCACATTCCACTGCAGACCAGTTACTACTATGACCACAACATCAGGGGACGCCAGCAACATTCCTACGAGGACAGTGAGGGATCGTTCAAAGGAAGTACCCACTCCTCCAACGTTCTCTGATGCATTCGAACATCGAGCGTTTCTGAAATTTCGCCTGGCTCAAGCATACCGTATCTTTGGTGAGCATATATTGGTTCCTCGTAAAAGGAAGCGTTGTCATTATGCAACGCAGCAAAGTATGGCTATGACGAAGGCATTGCTGGACACATTACTGTGCGAGTAAGAATTATGACGCTGATGACATTGTGTACGCGACATTTAATTTCCCTTTCGAAAGGACCCGGTCAGGCCGGATTGCTACTGGGTCAACCCCTGGGTGAGTGACTAATTGTCAAATCAAGATAAAATTCATAAAAATTACTACTTGTCCCAGGGTGTTCACTTCAAGCTCATTCAGCCTGACCTCCTCCTTCTCGTAGACCACGAAGGGAAAATACAGGACAAGGAATCTGGGCCCATTCGGTTCCTCAACAGATCGGCATATATGATCCATTCAGCGATTCATGAAGCTCGGCCAGATGTCCTCTGTGCTGCGCATTCACACACTACGTATGGCAAGGCGTTCGGCACTCTTGGAGTGCCGCTCGATCCCATTACTCAGGACAGCTGTGCGTTTTATGAGGTATTTCGTGCCTATCGCTCTTAAAAGGGATATCTCAGTCAAGATGAATACATAGGATCATGCGTTATTAAACGATTTTCGTGGCGTCGTCGACGACCGCGAGGAAGGTCTGGCTATAGCGACTGCTCTGGGTTCAAAGAAGGTTTGCAGATGCCACTGATTACATATGTCGATGCTCACGATATTCCAGGCTGCTATCCTCCAGGTATCTTTTGCAATTTGGTCGAACGTTCTTCCCTGCTTATCATGCCCTTCTGTTAGAATCATGGCCTACTTGTCGCCTCCGGGTCGATCGAATCTACCGTTTACTTTTTCATATCTTTGGAGAAGTGCTGCCAGGTTCAAATGATAGCAGACCAGGCTGCGGCTTCTCGTGGACAGAGACCGCGTATTATTGATCCCGAAAGTGCAGCTCTAACATACAAACTCGTTGGATCTGAGCTAGCGGGCTGGTTCGGCGGGATTCCCGAGTTTCGGCTCTTAGAGCACAATGAAGGAAACAGATTCGAGTATACGCCTGCCGGTAAGGAGAAATTGTAGTTGATCGATGTACCAATACGGAGTCTTAAATGTACCAACACGGAGTTCTGAAGCGCCCAGTGATATCCTTGCCCATCTTTTCATGCTCTAGAAACGGATCCACGGGTATTTTGAAACGGTCGTTGCCATTCCCTCTACATGAACGTACCCACCCGCGGATTCCCTGCGAACCATCTCCATAAGATAGAAGACAGCCTAGTCACCAGAATATCTGGTTGCGAAAGTGTCAGATTGAGAGAGCCAGTCATCGAGAGGTATGAGTCGTAGACTAAAGCGTATTGTAACAGATCGAGTCCTCAAGGTTGGATTCGGGGGCGCGATAGAGTATCGGAGATGGTGAAGTCCATTTCTGCAAGAGCTTTTGAAGCAGTACCCCTTGGAACCCACGAAAACATGTAGTAGTGCGAAGTTGAAGTTCATAATATTGCCTGGTCGAGGAGAGCCACTCACCCGAGCAGTATCTGGAACCGTTCCAACACAAAGATAGGTTCTTCCAATTGTAAATAGCCATCCTCGTCTGCTTTGTGGTGCTGGTAAAAACCAATGATGACCTGTCGCAAACTGGTCTCGGCTGCCAACGGCTGATGGGCGGCCTAATTTGGCTCGATGAATCCCTAGCTGGCAACGGCGTCAAAGTAGTCAACTGAGTAATTGCCCAAGGGTACGTGAGATGGCGAGTCTGGCGAACATGACAAGAAAATTGGCAAAACTCATGATGATACAGAATCACGTTACGAACTCGCCAACACGCCGGCGAGCTTATCAATACAAGACGCGGGGAATTCAAAGGGGGGTTTTCAACGCGAAATCGATCCACTTTCACAATATGTTAATGACGGGTGTGTGCTCCGGACCCCGGTCACAATGAGACCAAGCTGCCGAGTGTCAATACTAGGGTGTAACCAGCAAAGAACCTGACGTACGATTGTATATGATATGGATGGGAGGCGATAACCTCGTCAAAGTGCTCTTGAGGTATGAGATTATCCTCCTCACACGCGTCGCCATCTACTGATATCAGCTTCTTGTGGTAGATGAGATCCTCACCAAAACCAATTTTCCTAAGTATCTTTAACTGCCTTTCTGTGACTGAATCTCCACTCGCATCCTTCCCTACAAGAACATCAACTCTCTCGGTGCTGTCGCAGCTCAAGAACACTAGAAGGCTCGCACCAAATATAGAATTAGTATCCATGAGTAGAACAGTGGTGTGGACCGCTGGGCGGCTGATGGGCAGTAGAACTCCTTCCGTATGTCCGTGCCATATCGACCACGACGAGACATCGGTTCAGGTAGACTCATAACCATTCTACCTACGCGCGCTTTTTCAAATGTTGAGGATTTTGCCGTAGGCAACGCCACTCAAACATCCGTGGTGGTATAAGCCAGGCTGGTCTCGACCCCACGGTTCAGGTACATCTTAGGGTGTTTCCGAAAGGCTTAGGCTGCGGCTTCTACGACAGAAGATGGGAGAGAGATTGTAGGATGGTGGTAGATAGCATTATCGGAAGGCTTGCGTGTATCAACTCGGCTATAGCTAGTCGTGTAGACCGTGTGGACCAAGGATAAGCTAGTTTGTGTGGCTGGTATGTAGTTAGTAAGCTATGAATCTTGAACATCCGAATGTCGTGAGGCATTGGGTAAAATGCTGGTACACAATCATTATAATTAATGCCCTCCTCTATGATGTTTTCTTGTCGTGGATATCATTAATTACAGTACTTAGTCTTGACTCTTGACAAGGCGTCTCACAAATTTGAACGACTTTCGGAGTTGAGGGCGCGCAAGGAAACTCCGCCTATGATAAAGAAGACGAGTTTGAAATCAGACTACACTACGATCTAGTGCTGCTCATACAAAAACGCTCCGGCACGACGCGGGGCAAGGAAAACAGGCTTGACGGAAACATGAAACACCTGCGACGACAGCCGGTACGACCCGCTCACCCCATTAGTCTTGTGGAAATAAAATTTAACTCAATATAAAATCTGTACTAGGACATAAAACTGAATCTAACACGGGTGCCATCCACTTATGTTGCTGGTCGGGGATGCCCATTCCTGACTCTACTTGCGGCGAATACCAGCTTGAGGATCCGGAATTGTTCAGAACACGACGTTGTATATCGACGGATGCGATTAATCGACGCTTTTACATCTCGGCAAGAGGTAGCGAGAAAGCAATTTATTGAACCAACTTGGTGAGTGGCGGGGATGCTGTCATAGGTTTTCATCAAGGCTCGGCGGTGTAGAATCAAATCTCTTCAGCCATCCTTAGCACCACTTGGAAAAGGTTCTGAGGGCCTTTTAGGGGTTTCTATGTTATGAGAGACCCTGAACGCCCCTCCCGCAGTAGGCTTTCCTGAGGTGCCTGCAGCCATATATCCTCAATAGGCTTTCCTTGCGCTTGCCGCCGCACCAGGCACCATGCTATCACTTGCAGGGTTCCATTAAGTACTCCCGTGAGGTGCGAAATACTAATAGTGAGCAGTAACGGTCGATATACAACGTCAAAACCTCTTCCTCAAAGCATCCAACAACGCAATCCCTTCTCTGCATTCTACCTTGTTCGAGTTATCCAAGCCGCACATACCATTAATCTAACTACTACCAGTGATGGTTCTGAAGCCTCGTGGCCCTCGTCATGCGCGAACTATAGAACCCTGTGGAGCATCGTCTCTACGTCCGCTCTGACCGTCTTTGCATGTATATACAGTGCCGTTCACCCCAATATTCCGAGCCCTAAGGACAGCCCCGGTCGTATTTTATTGCGGCGGTTTGGCGCCATGGGAATTGCACTACTCGTTCCTGACCTGGTCGTCGCATGGGCTTTTCGCCAGTGGCTCTGGGCTCGTCATGTTACAGTACAGTCTAAGGAGTATTTCAGTATTGTCATCCCCAAGAGCAGTCTGAAAGTGAGTCTTGCTCTTTCACACGTCCATTGGATGACTCAATATGTACTTCCTTATAGATAATGAGTGTGGTGAAGCACTTCAAGCACCTGCGGAGCAACACCAAGGTGAACATTCTATCTTGCACCCTGATTATGGTACCTATGACTTGCTGCTTCTTAAGATAATGACGGCACGGTGACCCAGGCTCTCGTAGCCCACGTTGAAGGTAAACTATCTGCACTAGTGTTTCTTCGGCAGTTCATAGTACTCCAATTTAGGATGTGAAAGAAACCATACTCTTGCGAAGCCATTCAAAAAGTGTGTTTCAGAGCAATCTGATGGTAAGATTGACTCGTGCTCTCTCAAACCATACCTGAAATTTAGCTCATGTGCATCTTTAGATTACACGTGGACTCAGACTCACAGCTTCTTTGCGCTGATGGGTGGTTTCATGCTCTATGTAGATGGGGAACCCTACCATACACTATCGCCTGACCACCTTCTTGATCTGATACGTGCTGGATCTATTGATGTCCCTACCCTGACGGCGAAGCAGATCCGCGACCGGAGCAAAGGGAATCCGATATCAAAAGGATTGACCATCCTTCAGGTGGTTTGGTTTATTCTACAGCTCTTGTCTCGCGCCATTTATCACCTCGAGACCACACAGCTCGAAGTGGCGACACTCGCTTATGCGGTTCTCAATTTCATTACCTATGCTCTGTGGTGGAATAAGCCTCTCGATATACAATGTCCTCACCCAGTCTACTGGAAGTCGACCAAGTCCAAGCTGGCAGAGGTCTGCTTTGATGAGTATGTTTGCACCCTAATCAATTCTACCGCAGTTGATTATGTCCCCCTTAGCGTCCCTGAAAACGATGACCGAGCGCTGCCTTCGGAGATCGTTGTTCTTTATCTCGTCGATTCACTTTTGCGACTCATTGGCGTTGATGCCATGTCTCCTCAAACGTTACGAGTTCCAACATTTGATAGTCTCCGCAGTATCAAACTAGAACGCCGGGAAGGCAATGTTCTTACGCTGGTTGGATTTCTTATGGCAACCATCTTTAGCGCCATCCATTGTACCGCGTGGTTCTATGCCTTCCCTACATATCAAGAACAAGTCTTATGGCGCGTGTGCGCCGTCGCTATAATTCTCACACCCTTGCTTGGTTTCGTGGTGGCCTTCCTCCTGTTTATACCGGGAATTGCCAAAACAAATCTAGTGAGGTTTATGTTTATCATGATGTGTCCCATACTGTACATCGCAACACGTGCTATCCTCTTCATACTTATGTTCACCGCTTTACGCAATCTTCCTTCTGACACATACAAGGCGGTGTCATGGATTAGTTTAGTACCACACTTATAATGTTGATTCATGGTAAAATGCATGTTCATTGTTTCGAGTCAGTTAACCTACACAGTGCACACTTGTAGGTCGTTTATACGCTTTGGACGTCCGCGTTATTGAAGCTGAAGTGTTGCTTCTTCCGTAGCCAAAATGTGAGCGATGCAACGACACAACTAGGTGACCCAACCTTCAGAATCACAACGTGAGCGGATGTTCGGATTTACATAGAGGGATCGCCTCTACTTATATGCAGATGAGCGATGCACCCTACGCGTGCCCTTGAGTACCTCGACCTGGTATTAGATATATCATTTCAAGTAATAACAAACAGCAACAGCGGCTGACAGTGCAATGATCATGATTTTTTACCATCAGATTCCCCTTCCTCGTCCCCTTCCCCTTCCTCGACTACGACCACGGTCCGTCCCTCGTCCCCTTCCCCTTTCGCGCGCATCGTCCTTCTTCCTGCCTTTAGGCTTTGGTGCGTCATCTACCAAGAGGGTGTCGAGAGGGAGGGCATCAGGGAGGACGAAGTAGCGGACGTTGTTGCCACGAATAGATAGGGAATCAAGGGATGTGGGGTCCCTATTACGGGCTGTCATCTTGACAGTTTTAAGGTAGGTATTCATCTGCATGTCGACACCTGCAAATAATTAGGGTGGTGTAAGACTTACAAAAACGAACCCATTTGACAAACCGGTGATTGTTCCATGGACCACTGAGCCATTCTTGAGCTCGATGGTCACAGTCTCATTATTGAGTTTCATCAAGAATCTGATGAAAACAATTTGGGGTCAGCGCCCAACCCTTGCAATACTCGAATGGAGAAAAAATTGAGGTTAGTTCAATACGATAGAATAAATGCGATATTCACCTTACAAGCTTCATGGTGAATAACTACCCGTAACCCAATAAAAGTGGTGGTTGTGAACGGCGTCGATGTGTGGATGTCCCCTGTATCACCAAATCGAGTCGGGCCCCGCAAAAAGCCGAGTTGACTTTGGCCAAGGCTTTTGCTGTTACTGAATATAACCAAAAGGATAAGGCCTGTAACTTCCTCTCCTTCACATTCTCTGAGAGCCAGAAGCGTTATCTCTTTCGTTTTGACCTGATGCATGTCTCTATCCTGGACAAGACGGAAAACATCGTTGAGTTCGTTGCTCAATAGCTCCGACGACGATGAAGAAGGCCTTGCCTTGGATCGCATTTTGCATGGTCAGCAGGTCATAGGAAAGACTGGTAAGAGGAACGTGCACTCTAGCTTTCTTTCATTCACAATCTTCGATGAAATAGCGAGAACCGCAGAAATCGAATCCCTCCGTTTCTCAGACAGAGATCTTGTCGTCCTGGGCACACTGGACCATGGTCAATTCGGGATTGTAAGTACGTACAGAACATGTGCCGCAGTATACACTGATTCGGCTGTTCAGATTGACGTGGTGACGTGCCAGCTAAATGGTCGCGTATATGTTCGCAAATCTATCGAGAAACATTTTGCCCTGCGGACCCGTGAGGTAACACTTGTTTTGCAACATGTGCTTTTCGTACTGAGAAAATTCTGCAGCAATGCTCTCCACAATTAGAACGGGATATTCTTCTGCGCGCTCTTCGTGAGCGCTCTTCATGGGCCCCGCACTTACTCTGTGCATTCCAAACCTCCACTCATCTCAATATTGTTATGGATTATGCCGAAGGAGGCACATTATGGGACGTACTTGAGTCAAGCCCATCTGAAGGTAGAGTTCCCGAGGCAGACATACTTTGGTGGGCTCCTCAGGCAGTCTGCGCCATTAACTGGTGTCATTCCCAAGGCTTTGTACATCGGTAAGAACCACCCTCTAGCATTCCGCACTCATACAAATGTAATGCAGTGACATCAAACCCCAGAACTTCGTTCTCACAGCAAGCAATCACATGCTTCTAATAGATTTCGGGTCTGCTGCGCCTCTTTCACCCCCAGAGCCTGACGGGAGCCAGTTAGTCCCGAAACAGTACACCCTTGTCCCCTGTGGTACTTGTGATTACATTTCTCCCGAAGTTTTACAAGCACACGAAGATGCCCTCCTTGCGCTGGAGTTGTCGGACGACAATACTTCTCCATCGATCTCCAAAGAGACTGGTTCGTATGGCTTGGAGGTCGATTGGTGGAGCCTCGGAGCAATGTTGTATGAGTTGGCTTATGGAGTGACTCCTTTCTTCGCCAAAGATATCCGAACTACTTATCTAAGGATTTTGGACCACGAGGTGCTGCAGTGCCACTATACTTGCTTGCGACTGCATTAACCCATCGCTTAAACAGACGAGCTTGCGATTCAATGCGGCGGTTCCCGTTTCTAAAAAGCTGCAGGATTTACTTCGCGGGTCTGTTGTACATTATTCATGGTTGCAATCACTCAACCACATGGAGGCAGACTTCTCACTGATCGATATCGCCGTCTTGGTAGATGCAGCGTATTAGAAATTACGGAGCACCAGTTCTTCGAAAACACTGGCTGGTCTTGCGCAGATTCGCGTGAGTTTTAATTATCGATGGCTCTCCTTATATCCATTGTTCCTTGCTCAGGTCTTGCACCGTCTGATATCCATGTGCCGCAATTCACATATTCTGCGCCAGCAGCGCCTGTCTTACCCATAGAGAGCCCAGATTCCACGGATGAAGGAAATTCACAGGCGTTTGCGTTTTCTGCTTTATTCCAATCCTCCCCAAACACCTCGCCTGGATTATCAATTTTGCGGGACACACCTCATCACACATCTCCACGAGCCGAATCGGCCTTCATCGGATTTTCGTGGGGGCCTACCAAGGATGTATTCCTTTTTGCAAACAATTCATCTCGAAAAGACGCGACGGATAGTTTAGCCACCCCCCAGCCCCTACAAGCCACTTCCGTGAAGACCAGCCCTTATCTATCGCTCAAAGCCTCCAGCGTCCCACCCACGCATTTCGCGACGCCCATTCGTCCCCATGGTTTATCAGCATTTCACACCCTTCCTCGCACGGGCACTGTTCGGCGTACAACTCAGCGGCGCGCTGTTTCTGATCGAGAAGCCATGAAGCAGCTCGTGGAATGCATCGGAATGAGTGCCAGGAAGAAAGTCCTCGCAAGTGGTCGCAAGCCGCGCTTGCTGCAGTCTTCTGGCCGAAGTTTCTCAAACACCATCCGGAAAGAGCTGCGCTTTGGTCTCCAGCCCATTATCACCAACAGAACGTACAACTCCGACGACTTCCCACCCGTCGTGGTTGCTTCAGCATCCGATGGAACCGAGGAAACAGAGTCTGATGGACCACCAAGCCCCAGTCCCAGTCCGCGCCCCGGTTCTGCAATGTCTATTCTCAGTCGAAGAAGTGTCACGCCCACGATATCTGGATCCTATTCTGCTCGTCTATTAAACCTCCCCTCCACTACATTCACGGCAAGCGGATCGCACGAACAACTCTTGAGCAATTTGCAAAGCGACGGGAATATCTTTGAATCGCTGGAAAATAGGCACGCCGCCATGATGTCAGATTTGACAGCGATTGAAGGGCGCTTGCGCCGCATCTCCATGCTCCTACCGGTCGAGGCGCTTAAGTCCTCCGCCAACGCCAGTTGAAAGCCTTGGGTATGTTTAAGGGACGTTCATCAGCGTTCACTTCATCCAAGCTCACTGCTTATGACTAATATGTTGTTTCGTCGCTAGGACATCTCCTCGGAGCGATCCCTATCACCGGCGCGCGAACGCATATGGAGATGGTGCGTGCCATAGTGCATGACGGCCCTGGTCAAGTTGACAACCGCTAGCAGATTTTCAAATTGGAGCGAATGTGCAACCGTATACTATACTAGTCTGTATAGTACGTTGTACATGGACCATGTTCTGATGTCACTTGGCTGGTGGCATCCCATGCACTATAATTTCTTTTCCAAGAAGCGTGGAAGCTCTTTCCGCATCCAACATTCTGCCTGTTCATGACGCCCTTCGGCAGTTGCTAACATTATTTCCAGAAGTTGCTAGGTGGTCCTAAACTGATCACGAGGCTACAAGACTCGGAGAACATATGAACCGGTATTCATGGTCATCCTCAATCCCATTTCCTATTCATCACTCGAACCGCCATTCGCACCAATTCGTTTCTAATATCCTCCAGGAATCAATTGTCCGAGCTGACAGTCATTTTGTAGGTTCCCGAGAAAACTCACACTGTCGAATGGTTGGCACAGAACACGATCTTGTCTTCCCGTCCTTTTCAGGATGCCCAACCGAGCTTCTTGGACTCCTTCCGCACTTTCGCACAGTGTCACTAACGCTGCTCAAGCATCCAATTTTGGTTCTGTCACTTGTGGTCAACTGCCGACCATATATATTGCGTTCAGATGGACATGGGATATTCGCTCCAGTCTCTAAAATCATGATTGCTCTCGTTAGTGGATGAGCCATCTCACAATCCTTGTTTACCCTCCATCTCTTCACGCAGAATGACATTGTGACAACGATCATTCCAACGGTAAACATGCTAGCGTTCCAAGTAACTTCTGGTCTGAGCTTGCAAACACAGACACTTTTTGCGCTGGTCGCAGCCCCCCTCTGTAGTTCCTATCGTTGTGTTCATGTGGTCTGGTGGATTTGGCTCCACCTCCTTCATTTCAACGTCGCCAACCAAGTAATTGACCCAGCGGAAGATGGCAGGAATAAAGCTAGCAGACCAATACCGGCGGGGTACATCAGCTTACAAGATGCGGTCTATCTACGCTGGGCCCTAGTCCCCATATGCTTGATATCATCAGCGTTTTACAGTATCCAAGTGCTTGGCGCAAGCCTGGCAATAGCTGTTCTCACTCTTTGGTACAATGAGTTCAAAGCCCATAGTCATTGGTTCTCCAAAAACTTGATGACTGGCGCAGGATATGCTTGCTTCCAGGTTGGGGCCACCCTCATTGCAGGCGTGTAACTTGATATCAGACAAGAAAACATCTACTGACTATCATAACCAGGTCGAGATATGTCACGGTTAGAGCCTGCTGCTCTCTTAGCTGTGCTGCTCAGCATCGCGATGTTCGCCACCACGCTCCAAGCACAGGACTTCAAGGACCAGGAAGGTGATCGCTCCATAGGCAGACAGACACTTCCAATCGCGCATCCTTCTCAAGCTCGCGTGTCCATGTTCGTAGGACTTCCGATGTGGTCGATTTGTCTTTCTCAAGTCTGGGGGATGGACACATTCTGCAGCGTTGCATTCGCACTTTATGCGGGCCTTCCTCGGATTACGATTCATGGTGTGCAGGACAACTCAGGCGGACCGGCTTTCGTGTAAGTTATATAGTGTAAGTTGTACCTTATCCATGTCACGTCAACCTGACCAACTCTCACAAGATCTGGTTTTCTGTTGCACACCTACTTCCTGGTTATTGGCGATACTTCCATGAAGCACGTATATCGTAGTGGTTACTGGACTAGAGGTTTGATTCAAGGACTTTTCTCTGGACTTATGGACATCGCATTTTGTTGTACTATAATCAAGCACGCCGAGTCACTTTTGTTGCATATAGTCCCTAATAATTGCATACATACTTTTCATTAGCGATCTCTTGATACTTGCAAACGATTTATGGGCCTCGGGCAGTGGTAGAGGTCTATCTATTTCAGTGTTCAGCGTCTCAGATTACACAGTCAGTATCATAACTGCTGATGATCAAGATGATGGGGGTAGTAACTACCCACATCATCGCTGCCATCACCTCGTTGGTTTCTTCTCTCATGTGCAGGCACCGGACCTGGCTGGTTTAATGGCATTTATGAGATAGCGTGGTTGCTCATGTTTATCCGAGACTGGTTCTGGAACTTCAAGCTTCCGTTCTTCGAATCCTGAACCCAAAGGGCTGTTGCTCGATGAGTCCGAGCCTGTACGGTCTGGAATCGGTATATACGCTCATCTTTGGATAGCATCTGCGTGTCTGGAATCAATGATCTAACTTTAGAAGAGGTGAGGTTAGATTCATCTAGATCTCCGCTGTGAACTGCTATGTATCCAATGAACACCCGGGTCGACGAAACGTGAGGTACACGAAAACGAGCCTCGGACTCTCTGAAGGAGGAGCCTTACATATATATTTATATTCGCTGCAATACTATATACTCCGTCTACGCTCTTGCACGACTGATCTGGTTTTTCTGACGATGGGATGTGGATCACATCACACGGTCGTCTGGGTCAAAGATGGGCCCCACGCTCGTGGAGCACAAGTTAGGCTGGTCTAGAGCTTCCAGATGGTTGCTCACGGTGTGTTGTGTTATCCATCATGGATATATCAGCAATATTGACCTTCGCGGCTGCCGATGCGGCTTTGCAGTCGATCTTTGGCAATAATGGGAGAAGTTTAGTTCGCTGTATCTCTGGGCCCTTAGTGCCAAGGTATCTGCAGTTCCAATCAAGGTAAGTGAGAGTTCATACCAACGAAAGTTCTCATGACCTTTGAGTCTCGTAACTCCAAGAATGGTTTCCTCGAGCCCATGTTGCTATCCCATCAAGATACTCCTTTACTAGGACGTCGGTGGAAGGTCCCCATGATGGGACCTTTGCAAGACCGTCGATAAACCTTTTCTCCACTTCGGCGTGATAGCATGCTGCCCAAATCATCGCACCACTTCTGTCGAGGCCAAGTTCCAACATGACAGTAGTGATTAAGTTGTGGTTTTCGTCCCCAGTCGCTTGCTCTCTGTTGTACGAGATCATGTCCTGTGAAGGCTGTTAGCAGCCACGACCACGTCTTCAATACGACTTTACATTGTCAATCAGCATCAACTCTGCGATGCATTCGGCCAGTGCGGCAATGGCAGGATGGTAAACCACTTTATCAGGAAGATCCATTCCCATTTCGTATATTACAAAGGCAGGTTTTGCGGCAACCGTGTCCCGCCGGAGCTTAATGTAGTCATCGATACTGCGGCAATGAGCTTGATCGCGGTCAAGAGCCTCGACAACTACTGCACGAAGGTATGCGGTATAGCTATCGAGGAAGTGACGCTGAGATGACTCGCTTGCGGTCTGGATTATACGAGCCCAAAATCTATGCAAAATCCCTTGAACCTCAGATATCGATGTACAATCAAATATTTTGGAGAAAGTACTTGCTGTCGTACAATTTCACCAAGGATGCATTCGCCTTCTGGTCGTATCTTATGAGGATGATGTAGGGCATCGATAACGATGCCCACCATTGCCTCGGTAACTGCTGCATTTTCAACGTCGGTGTACTCGTCCACAATGAGGAAGACATTTATGAGTTCGCAGCCGATTCGAAGGCGTTCTATGTTGCAAGAATAGAATTAGGGGTGTGTGGTTCACCAGAGCCCTCGCTAGTCAAACACGAACCTCTTGGTACATTAGGATAACCTAGTGCTGCTAGGCGAGCTGCAAGAACAGCAAGTGTCAATCATTTTCCTAATCAAGGGCTAGAAATTAGTCGAACCCGAATCGCATTTGTCGAATGCTTCCTGTGACTGGGCACTCAGAGCCTTGAAATTACGGAACGAAGCGTCGACTTCAGCTTTCACAGCTTCGTAATGAGGATTCATCGCACGAGGCCAAGGCCAACTGTTCATGGTGTCTGGGAGGTAAATCACCCTTGGACGAGCATCCATAGTACCTAGAAACTATAGTGACTTTCCGATGTGGAAGTAGGAAAATCGGACTCGGACGGTCGAGTGACACGAGTCGACTCCAGGATTTATAGCAGAACTAGGGCCGGGAAGGCCCAGTCAAAAACGCAATTACGTACGTATATGTGTTGGTCAAAAAGTGGTCTGATGTGGGGTAATCTATATGAAAGTGGCTCAACTTTAATTTCCTTCAAGTTGGGAGGCACTTACCGAAGGCGGCGAGCGGCGCTACTACCGTGGCTTGGCCAGCAATAAACAAGCATCATACTATGCTCGTGTGCGGCAAAAAATGAACACGCCGTGTCGGTAAGTTCAAGAGTCAGCATATGATACGATACAGAGGGGTAGGGGTATTTGTCCATACAATGGACGAATAATGCTACGAAACGCATGCAACTACAACATCTCTAGCGTCCTGATGTCCATTGTGTCATGAATAGAAGCTATGTCCCTGACTCGTGCGATGATATTGTGATCCGACGCAATTCTCTTGTGCTCCCCACCACGCTGCTGCGCTAGCGGAAGTGCGCCGAAAGGTGTCCAAGGTGAACGAGAAACCTCAACGTTCGCGAGTGAGACTCCGAATCCTTGTACTCCCCACCACGCTGCTGCGCTAGCAGAGGTGTGGCAGAAGACTGTCTAACCTCGACACTCGCGAGGATGACTTTGAATTAGGTGGTTCATTGTCTCCAGGAGAACCGCCGAATGAATCGTCCAACGGAGATTCGGGCACATAACCGCACACGCTCTGCGTATCATCTGTAAAGCAGGGGTCGCGACGATTCTACGCATAAGCAAGAATGTTTGCCGACTGGGCTTTGCCCGTGAGAATTGAATTAGTTTGTCTTCGGTGGTGATTCAAGTTAGCAGGTCTCGAAGACCATCTGCCTTGACATTATAATTAAGACATGTCTCCCGGTCTTCACCACGCCTCCGTCTGACTTCTGTGAGAGGAAATGCAATGCAAGGGAGTTGCAGTCTGGAGTTTGCGAAATGAAGGGCACTGAGGTTGTCAAGGAGGGTATACAGCTTCGAAGCTGACTTCATAGCAACAGCTATTCGCAGCCTGGAGGCAGACATCTGCATTTCGTCTTCGGAGAGAGATGGCAGCGTGCATGGAAGAGCTTTGTACGAAGCAATGTCAACTGGAAGATAGCTATTAAAGTCGGATGATTGTCCGACCTAGTCAAGGGCAGTAATGTCGCCCGAATGAGCAATAATCTCCTGCAGGAGTCATCTGAAACAGTGCACCCTCACGTGTTCCAAGTGCTGTTTTCGAGTGCACCAGACTTCGACGAAGGCGGAACATCCGACAGGTAGAAAATGGTGAGTGCTGAGTGGCAATACCAGAGGAACATGGAGTTGATTGATTCTTGGAGCTCAACATTGTTCTGGTCGATGCAGCATGTATCGCTCCATGCCCAGCGATGCCCTACATCACGAGCGACTTCGCAGAACTTCCGCAACTTCACCACGGTTCCGACTGGATCCAAGTTGCACACAACCTTGTCCTGAATGTCGTGCAGCAGCGGCTCCTTGCTTCCCCAGGGGCGCATGCATCGTCGATGATGACAAGATCTCCTTGTACTCTGTGCTTTCCATAAAATCGTTTATCTGTGCGTCTCGACTGCATAAACGTCTAGTGGTAGACGGAGTGGGGCGTTTTCCAGGTGAGCGTGAATGGATTGTCGAATAGTGTCATCTACTTCAGATGGACTGGCATACGGTTGGCACAGCTCTGTAAAAAAGATTAAGTCATCTTCAGTTCGGCGCGTGAGTTCTTCGGTGCTTACGTCGTATCCGCGGGTCGGGCGCATCATCCATCTTGGAGAGCATGATTTTGAAGGCCTCAATTGCTTCTTCGTGGTGTTGTGCCCCGTGGAGCGCTCTATGTTTCGGTTCATTCCCCCGATAAGATGAAGGGTTGAGTTCAATGACCTATCCATCGGCGATATTAGCAGAATTGCTAGAACAATGACAAATATCGTCCGCACCTTTTCCGCGTCGTGAAGGGCCTCCAAATAGAGGTTTCGTCCCAACTTCGCCTTACCGCGGTGCGCAAAGAAGGAATCATATGAAGAATCCAGCCCGGATGCTGCGGAAAGTGTGTTCTCGATAGACCAGAGCTGAACCTTCCCATCATAGTCTCCACTAACGAGGGCTTCTCCATTGGGAGAAATCGCGACACACTTAGCCTCCACAATATGTCTGAGTGCCTGTCCTATTATGTGCTAGCGTGTCTCTGTGCTCCACAGCCGCACAGTCTTGTCGACCGATGGTAAGCGTCGAGCGAGCGGATGTAGTCAGTGTGACCTGCAAGGTTGACTGATCTGATATTCATCCGACGAGTTCCAGAACTTGACTGCTTTATCGATTGACGCGGACCCAATCTTCAAGTTGTTCGGCATTATGTAACGGTGCGCCACACCCGAATTGTACATGATCCGGAGGTTGTCCGGAGACTCATCTTAGCCCATCTGGGTTGAATGCGACACTCAGCACCAAATTACAATGACCGTCGAGTCTTGCGAGGACTACGCCAGTCTCTGCATCCCATGAAACAATTGTTTTATTCCGAACCGCTGGCGAGTCAGAAGCAAATGGAGTTCACGTCGTCTGTATACTTCACCAGCGGATCGATGGCATTCCGCCTACTCTCGACGTCCCAGATGATAATGGTTTCATTATCTCCACAGTTCGCGATTCGCCTGTCGTCTGATGCTACAGCGACTTACCACACTCAGTCCTTGTGTCCCTCGAATGGCCCTCCTCCCAACTCTCCTTTCTCCACGTCCTAAATTTTATCACTTGAACCAGTGACGAGTCGACGACCCGTCGACCGTCTTTGAAGACCGTAAATGCCCTCACTAAGCCCGCGTGCTCGTGCATCGTCCGCGTCGCCATCGATTGCCCTTGCATTATGTGCGCCGGGTCACCGGGTGCCTTCTCAAAGTGAGACCCTGCATCTCATGCTGACATCAGGCACCCCTGGCTCATTTCGCATTGACTTAGACAGAGAGATACTAGGCAGCCAGTAGTACTTGAAGTTGCTTGGGACCGTACTCTGAGATGTCGTTGTGTTGTGGTTCTTGTGTGCCCGTGTCGTGAGTAGTGTTGGACTTCTGCCCATAGTAAGTGACTAAGTTCATCGTAAGCATCAAACTTCTTTTGACAAGCGGGAAAAGTGGGTCATTTGTAGTACCTCCTTAAGGTTGGGTTCCGAAGTATTTCGGAACGGCAACAGGTCAACCATGTGGTTATAAGGGTCCATGTCGTGCTTTGAATGAGTCTGAGTCTATCATCCCACTGCTCTAAACATGGTCTCACCAGTTGATGGTCGCCTCGCTATCCTCGCCGCCTTACCTGTTTCATTTGCTGTCATCACAGCACTCAGGCGGTTCGTTGAGAATAGACACAACAGGCCTCCCCTTCCTCCTGGCCCAATGCGGCTCCCACTAATAGGGAATGTCTTATCTATCGACGTCAAAGAACCTTGGTTGACTTATACCGCATGGCGTGCTGCTCATGGTACGTGAACAGATAGTATTGTGCATCTGTATTGCCAATCATTCTATCAGGCGACTTGGTCTTTGTGCGAATTCTAGACCAGGAAGCGGTCGTGATCAATTCTCAGCATATTGCAGAAACCTTAATGGACAAGCGTTCTCGGATTTACTCCGATAGACCATACTTAGCCACAGTCGAGCCGTGCGTTCTAATATTCTTACCGTTAAATCATCCTGAAGTGCAGGCAGATTCGGCTTGTCGATCAACTTTGGACTTGCAAGTTATGGTGATGAATGGCGTCTTTGCCGACGACTCTTCCACCAAAGTTTCCGTCCTGACTCTGCACTCAAGTTTCGCCCTTTGCAGATGAGACGGGCTCGTGAGATGATCGTCAATCTAATTGATGACCCTCAACATTATCGTACCCACTTCGCAACGTCAGCCAATGTCTTTGTAAGTATCAAGTGATTATTAATACTGTTCACAGATTCTCGTCCTCTGTTGCCATGTCCGTTGTATATGATTACCAGCCCAGTGCTCGTGATGATCCTCTGATTCGAGTCGTGGAACACGCCCTGGCTATTGGCCTTGAGGTGTTGACCCCAGAAAGAGCAATCTTGCTCAAAACTTTCCCCTTCAGTGAGTTCAGCCCTATTTGACGAGAAAGAGTTGACATTTTGTGCCTTCATGTAGTACTGAAGTTACCTGACTGGTGCTGGGGATCCTCGATGAAACGCGATGCTCAAGCTTCGACCAATATCATAACTGAAATGACGGACGTGCCGTTTCGATATGCGCAGCAGCATATGGTAGGTATTTTTTGCATGGGTTACCGACATTGATCCCATACTTGTCAAGGCCGAGAACCTGTCCCTTGGCCAGTGTTCGATGGTGGCAGAAAATTTGCAACGGATGGAGACGCAAGATGAGTCATCCAAACCAATGTTTGAGACCTGCCTTAAAGAAAGCAGCCACAACTGCCATTATGGGTTCGTCACCTTTTTACGAGGGACGTCATACTATTAACGAATACTCTATATGCAGGTTCATATGAGACGGTCAGCGGGTGTCCGAACCATATTTTTTGCTGCTCAACCTAAGGCTTCACAGACTACAGCAACCTTGATGGCTTTTGCTCTCGCTATGGTGTCTTACCCAGATGTTCAAAGACGCGCACAAGCGGAGATCGACTTGGTGGTTGGAAGAGCTCGCTTGCCTACGTTTGAGGACAGAGCATCACTACCCTATGTCGAATCAGTTCTACGGGAAACTTTGCGATGGCACCCCGTTTTCCCCCTCGGTAATCTTCCTCGCCGAATGATCTCCTTGTGCTGAAGATGATCTTATAGGTGTACCACATGCTACCTCGAGTGATGATATATACGATGGTTACTTCATTCCAAAAGGTCTGCCTTGTTTGTCCAATGAACAAATTATTTGTAATATCGTACATCAGGAGCAATCGTGATATGCAATACATGGTCAGATAGATTCTGCCTAGCTGTCGAGGTACTGATGTTATCTTGCAGGGCCATTTCACGGGATGCAAAGCGGTACCCCAACGCATCTCAGTTCATGCCAGAGAGGTTCATGGACGTCAACGGCGCGTTGACAGACGATAACCCTGCAGGATACGTTTTCGGCTTAGGTCGGCGTAGATGTCCAGGTGGGTTGAATTATTTTCATTCCATATAGCATATGATGAGCCAATGCATTCTTTAATCAGGTCAGTATGCTGCTGATGCCTCTCTGTGGCCTGCTATTGTGACCATGTTGGCCATGGTGGACTTTTCTTCCCTGAAAGATGACCAGGGCAAGGTGATCGACTTCACCCCCCAATTCACGACGGGAATCACTCGGTACTTGGTTTCCTTGTGTCATTCCATCCTCCCGTCACTAACACTTTCATTGCTTTAGCTCCCTTATTACCTTCCCTTGCAGTATTTCACCACGTTCTCACGTCGATTCAGGACTTGTTGATGTTTTGCGAACTGAAGTGTAACGTGTATATGGTGAAAGAGCAGTCTATCTTCCTTCTTCATTGGTTGGAGCACACTGTCAATCAGTTAAATTATATGGTCTTTTGCGGTTTTTGGGCCTTCATTGGACTTGTAAAAACAAAGCCTATCCCTTATCAAGTTGTAGCATTTCATCATGTTGTCGTATCCATTCAGGACTTGTGGATGTTTAAGGAACTCCGGTCAGAGTAGTTGAACAACAATGATCAGCAAATGGTTCGGATTTATGATACAAAATCGTTCGTATACGGTAAAGAGCGCCGAGGATTTTTCGAAGCCCCAGCGTTGTTTGCAGCAGCAGTGCGGCGATGTACATAGAGGTTTGTAATAAATAAATAAATAAAATTACTATCTTCCTTTTGTGTGGTCTGAGATCTGACTGGGGACGCTAGCTATCAGGAAAACGATGGGGTCTTTTGCGGCCCTTTCGGGGACCTTATTTGACGAGTCCATCGTGTCATGAATGGAAGCTATGTCCCTGACTCATGTGATGATATTGTGATCCAACGCAATTCTCTTGTGCTCCCCACCACGCTGCTGCACTAGCAGAAGTGCGCCAAAAGGCTGTCCGAGGCGAACGAGAAACCTCAACGCTTGCAAGTGAGGCTCCGAATCCTTGTACTCCCCACCACGCTACTGCGCTAGCAGAGGTGTGGCAAAAGACTGTCTAACCTCGACACTCGCGAGGATGACTTTGAATTAGGTGGTTCATTGTCTCCAGGAGAACCGCCGAATGAATCGTCCAACGGAGATTCGGGCACATAACCGCACACGCTCTGCGTATTATCTGCAAAATCAGGGGTCGCGACGATTCTACGGACAAGCAAGAATGTCTGCCGACTGGGCTTTGCCCTTGAGAATTGAATCAGTTTGTCTTCGGTGGTGATTCAAGTTAGCAGGTCTCGAAGACCATCTGCCTTGACATTATAATTAAGACTTGTCTCCCGGTCTTCAACACGCCTCCGTCTGACTTCTGTGAGAGGAAATGCAATGCAAGGGAGTTGCAGTCTGGAGTTTGCGAAATGAAGGGCACTGAGGTTGTCAAGGAGGGTATACAGCTTCGAAGCTGACTTCACAGCAACAGCTATTCGCAGCCTAGAGGCAGACATCTGCATTTCGTCTTCGGAGAGAGATGGCGGCGTGCATGGAAGAGCTTTGTACGAAGCAATGTCAGCTGGAAGACAGCTATTAAAGTCGGATGATTTTCCGACCCAGTCAAGGGCAGTAATGTCGCCCGAATGAGCAATAATCTCCTGCAGGAGTCATCCGAAACAGTGCACCCTCGCGTGTTCCAAGTTTTTGAGTGCGTAGATACTTGTCAGTGATATACATATGATATAGATAAGTGAAAAAGACACACCTAGTAGTTTGCATGAATGAGCGCAAATGAATGCAAATGAGTCCGGGATGAATGAAAACATAATCACCAGGCGCAAGCGTGTGCAGGACAGCGGAGGCAGGTGCAAACAAGCGTAGTGTAGACATGCGCAAGCAGGCGCACTCGAGAGCTTATAATGTAATTACGTAAGGAGACCGTGATGAAAAAGAGAAAGAGGAATCTAACAAGTGACGATGTTGAGTGGGCTAGTGGAGTTATCATCCTTTGAGTTCATCTGATGGCTCAATAAGAGCCAGGGCTCATAACCTCTTAGATTCAAACTAAAGAGAGAATCTCAGCATCTAGAAGAGAATTACTTGACAATACTTAAAGAGAGAATCTAGAGACATATTATAGTGAGACGAAGCCGGCGTGAAAGACAAACAAAAACATACCTCAGTGTCTAGAAGAGAACTGCTGAGGTATAAACAAACGACGATGGAGAGCTTATAAGGTAAATTATGTAAGGAGACCGTGATGAAAAAGAGAAAGAGGAATCTAACATTGACAAGTGACAGCAAGTGACGATGTTGATAATCCAACATGGAGTACAAAGCACTCCACTTGCTTCCTGTCCCAACGGGCGTGGACTCGTGTGGTTATAAGGGTCTACGTTGCGCTTTAAATGAGTCCGAGTCTATCATCCCACTGCTCTAACCATGGTCCCACCAGTTGATGGTCGCCTTGCTATCCTCGCCGCCTTACCTGTTTTCTTTGCTGTCATCACAGCACTCAGGCGGTTCGTTGAGAATAGACACAACAGGCCTCCCCTTCCTCCTGGCCCAATGCGGCTCCCACTAATAGGGAATGTTTTATCTATCGACGTCAAAGAACCTTGGTTGACTTATACCGAATGGCATGCTGCTCATGGTACGTAAACAGATAGTATTGTGCATCTGTATTGCCAATCATTCTATCAGGCGACTTGGTCTTTGTGCGAATTCTAGACCAGGAAGCGGTGGTGATCAATTCTCAGCATATTGCAGAAACCTTAATGGACAAGCGTTCTCGGATTTACTCCGATAGACCATACTTAGCCACAGTCGAGCCGTGCGTTCTAATATTCTTACCGTTAAATCATCCTGAAGTGCAGGCAGATTCGGCTGGTCAATCAACTTTGGACTCACAGGTTATGGTGATGAATGGCGTCTTTGCCGACGACTCTTCCACCAAAGTTTCAATCCTGACTCTGCACTCAAGTTTCGCCCTATGCAGATGAGACGGGCTCGTGAGATGATCGTCAATCTAATTGATGACCCTCAACATTATCATACCCACTTCGCAACGTCAGCCAATGTCTTTGTAAGTATCAAGTGATTATTAATACTGTTCACAGATTCTCGTCCTCTGTTGCCATGTCCGTTGTATATGATTACCAGCCCAGTGCTCGTGATGATCCTCTGATTCGAGTCGTGGAACACGCCCTGGCTATTGGCCTTGAGGTGTTGACCCCAGAAAGAGCAATCTTGCTCAAAACCTTCCCCTTCAGTGAGTTCAGCCCTATTTGACGAGAAAGAGTTGACATTTTGTGCCTTCATGTAGTACTGAAGTTACCTGACTGGTGCTGGGGATCCTCGATGAAACGCGATGCTCAAGCTTCGACCAATATCATAACTGAAATGACGGACGTGCCGTTTCGATATGCGCAGCAGCATATGGTAGGTATTTTTTGCATGGGTTACCGACATTGATCCCATACTTGTCAAGGCCGAGAACCTGTCCCTTGGCCAGTGTTCGATGGTGGCAGAAAATTTGCAACGGATGGAGACGCAAGATCAGGTATCCAAACCAATGTTTGAGACCGCCTTAAAGAAAGCAGCCACAACTGCCATTATGGGTTCGTCACCTTTTTACGAGGGACGTCATACTATTAACGAATACTCTATATGCAGGTTCATATGAGACGGTCAGCGGGTGTCCGAACCATATTTTTTGCTGCTCAACCTAAGGCTTCACAGACTACAGCAACCTTGATGGCTTTTGCTCTCGCTATGGTGTCTTACCCAGATGTTCAAAGACGCGCACAAGCGGAGATCGACTTGGTGGTTGGAAGAGCTCGCTTGCCTACGTTTGAGGACAGAGCATCACTACCCTATGTCGAATCAGTTCTACGGGAAACTTTGCGATGGCACCCCGTTTTCCCCCTCGGTAATCTTCCTCGCCGAATGATCTCCTTGTGCTGAAGATGATCTTATAGGTGTACCACATGCTACCTCGAGTGATGATATATACGATGGTTACTTCATTCCAAAAGGTCTGCCTTGTTTGTCCAGTGAACAAATTATCTATAATATCGCACATCAGGAGCGATCGTGATATGTAACACATGGTCAAATAGATTCTGCCCGGCTGTCGAGGTACTGATGTTATCTTGCAGGGCCATCTCACGGGATGCAAAGCGGTACCCCGACGCATCTCAGTTCATGCCAGAGAGGTTCATGGACGTCAACGGCGCGTTGACAGACGATAACCCTGCAGGATATGTTTTCGGCTTAGGTCGGCGTAGATGTCCAGGTGGGTTGAATTATTTTCATTCCATATGGCACGTGATGAGCCAATGCATTCTTTAATCAGGTCAGTATGCTGCTGATGCCTCTCTGTGGTCTGCTATTGTGACCATGTTGGCCATGGTGGACTTTTCTTCCCTGAAAGATGACCAGGGCAAGGTGATTGACTTCACCCCCCAATTCACGACGGGAATCACTCGGTACTTGGTTTCCTTGTGTCATTCCATCCTCCCGTCACTAACACTTTCATCGCTTTAGCTCCCTTATTACCTTCCCTTGCAGTATTTCACCACGTTCTCACGTCCATTCAGGACTTGTTGATGTTTTGTGAACTGAAGTGTAATGTGTATATGGTGAAAGAGCAGTCTATCTTCCTTCTTCATTGGTTGGAGCACACTGTCAATCAGTCAAATTATGCGGTTTTTGGACCTTCATTGAACTTGTAAAAACAAAGCTTATCCCTTGTCAAGTTGTAGCATTTCATCATGTTCTTGCATCCATTCAGGACTTGTGGATGTTTAAGGAACTCCGGTCAGAGCAGTTGAACAACAATGATCCGCAAATCATTCGGATTTATGATACAAAATCATTCGTATACGGTAAAGAGCGCCGAGGATTTTTCGAAGCCCCAGCGTTGTTTGCAGCAGCAGTGCGGCAATGTACATAGAGGTTTGAAAGAATAAATGACTATCTTCCTTTTGTGTGGTCTGAGATCTGACTGGGGACACTGGCTATCAGGAAAACGATGGGGTCTTTTGCGGCCCTTTCGAGGACCTCTTTGGTGTTGGTTCTTCCCATGGATCAGACTGAATAATTCAGAGTTGACGATCGGACAAATGGAATACCTAATATGAACGGACGATCCTCTGAGCATCACTGGGAGGCGGTAGCCAGACGCAAGTCATCGTCTGCTACCTGAAGATAATTAGCTGCATATGTAGAAAGTAAATATCTACCATGCCAAGCTATCCATCTTAGAGAACGTGCGATAGAACTTGAAGATGAGATCGACGCAAAAGAAACTAAAAATAAAATGACGTCTAATAACGCACGAAATACACATTGCGATTACGTTCCTCCCTTGCCAGAGCACGACTCCGACACACCCCCACCACGATCTCAAAAGCCACCACGTAGAGCGAGAACAAGATGGAGAACTGATCCCGCGGAGATACTGAACTCCTTGGCGGTCTTATCGTCCGGCCTAAATCATAATCAAGAATGACTGAGTTTGCGTGATCAGATGGAAGGGAAGGCGACAACACACATCTGTCTCCCACCGAAGATCAACCTCTGTTGTTGAGGTGGCACGCCGGATTGCTCTTCAACCTTCTCTTTGATGCGACTTATCTATTACCCCGCGGCTCGTGAGCTTGGCTGAGACGGTACCCTCGGTTGTAAATACCTTGTCTTCGAGATCTATGTCCAACTCAATCTGTGCATACATGACACTTGGTTAGTCATGAACAGATTGCGAGAATTGGGCTGGGCACCTCCTTGCCAGTGAGTGTCTAGCGGTTGTCAGGGTAGCGGAATGTATGTATGGATATGTTTGAATCCTTACCTTGACTTTGATGAGCATGGTCAAAGATGCACACGATCTACGCCCCCACTTTATTCGATGGTAATGTATATACCACACAAGTGCCACTAGATTGGTGCTGCATTGAAGTTCAAGCTCCGCGAACCTACTTCCCCATCTAGTCTCCTCTGGGTTTCCTGGCAGTTCTTAAAGGTCAATGCTTCCTCAGCTGGGGCGCGAAACCAAGAGACAACCAGCTACATATAGAGCCTTCTGTACCCAAGAGCCAAGTACTTCTAATGATCAATAAACCAAATGAACGAGAGTCTATGATTATATAAAACGAGTGTGCTGCGTATTACTTGTGTTTGCGATCGAAATTGTTGAATGCTGTAGTCCATGCGTTCCGTCAGGTGCGGTAGTTGGTATTC
This sequence comes from Suillus ampliporus, assembly GCA_016584345.1. NCBI lineage: Eukaryota > Fungi > Basidiomycota > Agaricomycetes > Boletales > Suillaceae > Suillus > Suillus ampliporus. Next base: position 18,313 of record JABCPV010000052.1, on the reverse strand, counting down.
CTTTCCTAGGAGTTGGGGTGGTGTGGTGTAGTACGTGCCTGATTCGAGGTGTCCTTGTTGTGCGGGATTGCGTGAGATCCCCGATGTCTTCGATGCGCTTTCCTCAAGCCCCAAGAATCAAACTCCTATCCATAGACACGTCTTCTTCCTCACTGCTCTCCTTCTCATCCTCAACAATCCCTTCCTCCGCCCTAGGCCTCTCCTTCACATACTCATGCCCCAAGAAATTCATCACGCTAGCAACGACACATCAGCGCATACTCAGACACAACACAACCCAAAAAGCTCACTAGATGGTTCCATCCGCGCATCCTACCACTACCTCCTCATGCGTGAGCTGCATCGACATGGGGTTCTTTTCTGGCGTTGCCAAGCCGGCAAACTTGGGCGGCAATGGACCTAGCAGACCTTTCACGCCCCGTTCGGGCGTGGCGTGTGCAAGCGCCGCCCATGCACCTGATAGAGGAATGATATTCGCGTCGATATTGACGCTCGGGGATGACGAGAACATCGGGTTTGCATGGTCCGCAGTAGGTCCCGTGTCGTCACCCACTGAACCATCAAGAACATCAAACATTTCCTTATCTTCATGCGTCGACATTAGAACCTGGGTGCAAAGAAAAAAGTGAGAACCAGGTACGAGTGAAGATGACAAGACAAACGTACCCTCCGATCAGCCCCCGCACGCGAACTAAATCTCGTAGCAGTAACCACCCTCCTCTTCCTAGGGTCCACAGCCCCAACAGCAACATCCGGCGTCTCTACGAGCGCAACAAGCTTCGGGGGCGCAGTCAGAATTGCTGCCCGCCCAAACCTAATGGCAAAACCATCTGCACCTGCTGCGCCCATCGGGGACAACGGTGCACCCATTGGGGAAAGCGGAGTCCCGGATCGCGGTAATAGCGAGAGCGGTGACGGTGATATACCTGAGAGCTGAGATGCGCTAAGGTTGGATGAGAGAGGCGTGGAAGGCGTCCCAAGAGAAAGTCGTGATTTGGGCAAGCTCGAAATAGTCACTCCGAGTGCGGATTGTCTGCGCTGGGGAGTAGACGTTTGCGTGGGGCGTACAAGGGACGAGACAGCGCGTGAGCGCGGGTTAAGGGAAGAGGGCGTAGGAGAGGTAAGAGTCCTTCCACTGAACGTAGGGCTCATTGCAGTCGTGTCTGCGGGAGTTTTCTCATCTTCACCTTCGTTCCATTGCAGATGAAGGATAATGGATTTGGTTGCGCACTAGTTCGAAGGGAATGAGTGGTACCTATGCCAAAGGAGGGAGCACACGACTTACGGTCATCTGCGAGCCTTTGGCTGCGAACCACTGCAACATATTATTAGGCGCAGAGCCCACATTAAACAGTTTCGCATTCAACACAGGGTCGCCACTACCAAGTTCACTGAGTTTGAACTGCGAGATCATCTCTCTCCTCTCTATGCGCCATCAGCACCGAAGCGAAAAAACCATCTTGGCACCAAAGAAACCAGGCACTCACTGATCGAGAAAACCCTCACGATCCCATCAATAGTCACACTCACCACCCGCTCACCCTCCGCCTCCGTAGCACCCTGGACAATCTGCACACCAATATTAATCGTCGTCTGCTGCCCAAATCGCACGATCTTCGTCCCTGCGCGCCAGTCCCAGCATACGAGAGCTTTATCAGCACCTGCGCTGACGAGGTTTTTGGACGAAAGCGCGACGGCGCGGATACCGTTGAGGTGCCCGGCGAGTTGTTGGAGAGGCGTGAATGTGACGGAGGAGAAAAGATGAACGCGGCTGCAGCGTACGATCAGTATAGTTATCCCAAGTATGGGAAGTACGCAAACGGGACGCACCCAACATCATGGAACCCAACCACGAAAACCTCTTCGGGAAATCAGTCTCCAAACGCAAGGAATATATATTATAAAAAACGACACACCTTCTGCCGCTAAAAAATCCACGCAACTCACAGGCTTCTTCACCTGCAAGCACTTTTTCATCTCACCCGTCTCAATGTCCCAGAAACGAATGGTCTCGTCGTAGGAGCCTGAGATAAGGCGCTTGCCTGCGAGGGAGGTGCATGAGTCAGCGTAAGCCTGTGCTTCAGCGGAGTAGAGTCAAAAGGTAAACTACTAAAGGGAAGGAGAGAGCAAAGGAGATGGATGGAGCGTAGCCGTGAATCAGAGTGGCTGGAGGGTGGTACTTGCTTATACTTGTATTTGTATCACACCATAGCCTCCCTGATCCACATTCTACATCTTCTCCACCGATACAGATAACCCGCGCGCTCGTACACAAAGAAACCCTCTCGCCCACACGAAGAACGCCCAAGAAATGCATCCTTTCCATCCAATACGCAATGCCGAAGAAAAACACCCAAAACATCGAAAGAAATGATCCACTCACCTCTCAACAACAACGTCGTGCAGAAATTGGTATGTCCATTCAAGAACCGTATGCTCTGCGGGAGCGCGCCCGCAAAGTTGGACTCGCGGTGGTGAAGGGAACGGTAGAGGGGGTACCTGGTACGCAAAGCACGTAGTGAATCAGTATCACCATCGGGAGTGAAATCCGTCCAACCGTTTGAAGACGAACGAGAGGCATAAAGAGATAAAAATGCAAGAATTGAAACGAAAATAAAGAACCAGAACTCACCACCCCTGCGGATCAGCCGGGACTTTTACACGGACCGGATCGTTGGCAGTCAAGCGCAAACAATGCCATCTCCACAACGCAGGATGACGAGTCGCAGCGTACCACTTTTTCGAGACCTGTCGTGCACATCATTAGTTCTCAACATTCCTTCCTCACTCAACGCGTAGATCTTAAGGTACAAAGGCTCCAACACGCCACAACCGCACAGAACCACCCAGTATAAAAATCCCCCTCCAACTGAAAAAAGTAAAACTCACCAACCCAGCCCTCACGACCTCTTTCACGCTCAACTCCCTCAAGATACGGAGTGCGATATTAGGCGCGAGGGAACCGATGATGTCGAAGGAGCTTTTGAGGTATTTTTGGAGGAGTAGGATTTGGAGGGGGATATCGCCTGGGAGGGTGGCTGTGTGCAGTGGCAGTGTGTGCGGCGGTGCGGGGAAGAGAAAGGAAGGTTTGATTAGCTCACCTTTCCCCTATGGAGAAATTGGCGTGACTTACATTCAAGTATGATCTGGATGCTAAACGCGGTAAAATGGAATTGTTAGCGTCATCACAAAAAACATAGAGGTAAAGTGAAGGAAAGAGACCTCTGGCGAGCAGGAGATTCCATCCCCGACAAGAAACCAAATCAAAATAATAATAACTCACACTCTCCCCCGTCCTTCCCTCCCCAACCCCCTCATAGCCTTCCTAATACCCTTCTCATCAAGCTTCTTCATCGCATCCACCAAATCACATCCCCCAGCCTCCTCATCCTCATCACCCCAACCATTCGCCCCCGCCCAATACCCACCCCTCTTCCTGCCCCCACAAACACAATACTCACCCCCATCGCCTTGCAAAGACACCTGAGACTGCGGCTGGGAACGGAGCTGCGCGAGTTGGGCTTGGAGGTGATAGACTTGGGCTGCACTGCTTGCGTGCGCGCGTTCGAGAAGACGTTTGTAGGCTAGGAGTTTGGATGTGTGGAGGGTGCGGATGTTGGAGAGGGCTTGCTCGAGCTGTGGTTGGGGTTAGTTGGGTTTGGATGAGGTTGAAGGGAGGCAGTGAACGGATGGATGGATGCGCGTGAAAGTAGGATATATGGGCACAAGAATGCGTGTAATATTACGCAAGAAAAGATATATGCATGAATGAACGCCAGGACGCGTCGGTCATGGTAACGCACGAATGCGTGCCGACAAGACGACGACCGTGAAGATTCGAGACTCGCGAAAATACCGAGGACAAGAAAGAAAGGATAAACGAAGAACCAAGACGAAACCAACTCACCTCTTCATCTCCCTCGCCATCCACATCCGTAACCATATCAAACGTCATTCCGTCATCCTCCAGATCCCACACATCCTCGAGACCAGCATCATTATCACCGTTCAAATTCACCACAGCACCGTTCATGACGCGTCCATTCCCGCGTCTCGGACCCCCAACAAACTCATCACTAAAGACGCTCCCCATTCTCGTCTCCCCCATGGCGCTTGCAGCCATACTTTTCTTTGAGGCAAGGGATTCAGAAAGCAACGCGACGGACTCCTTACCCAGGACCGAGTTTGGGCCAGGGGTTCGGACTTTTGGACTTGGGGAGTGCATGTTGGTGTTGGTTTTTGTTCCAGGGGACCGTGACATGCTGGATGTCCCGGATGGTGTACGCTGTAGCTGCGTGCGGGCGAGAGGGGAAGATTTGGAGGGTGTTGTGGTTGGCGGTTTTGAGGGAGTGTTTGTGGAAGGTTTTGAGGGCGTGTTATTTGACTGGGGCTTGAGAGGTGCACCAGGAGCAGAAGGTGGAGGTATGGTCGGAATACTCCCCATTGATACGTGCCTAACTGGTGAGGGCATTTCACCACTCCCAAACACTGATACTGAATTGGAAGTGGAAGTGAACGTAGAAGCAGAGCTGGCGGTGCGCACGCGCACAGATGGGGATGAAGGATTGTTCTTGTGCTTTGAGGGACTTGGAGATGTGAAGTTTATGGCGGGGTGGGGAGAGGCTAGTGTAATGGAAGCACGGTGCTTATGCAATGGAGTTGGGATAGACGTTTCAGACGCGACACGTACACGAGACGGGGTTGATGGGACTGCGTTCCGATTTCCATTTACGCTGTGTTTTCCTGCAGTGCTGCTGCCGGTGCTGGTTGAAGTGGAGGCAGACAATGAACGGGGAAAAGCACTCGGCGGACCAGCATCAGGGAGGAGGGACGTGTGTTTGGAAATACTGGAACGCTTCTTCAAGGGAACCGGCGTAGCATTGGGTGAACGTGAGCTCGAGATTGATGAGGTGGAGAGCAGATTCGAAGTAGAATTCGAATTCGAGATAGATTTACTGGGCTTGATAGTCGTGCACCCGCTGGCATCGCTTGTAATTGACAGCGCACGCGTTTTCAGGGAAGTACGCGTAGTATTCGAGTTTGTGTTCGAGGACGTCGTGCGGGACAACGACAAACGTGAACGCGTCGACGTCTCTGACGGCGCGGGCATTCTGGGTATAAGACTGCAGGTGGCTCGTCCCTGTGTGAAGCAGCGACCAACCACAAAGTAATTCTCGCGTTCTTCTCACGCCCAGCTTGCTTCACAAGTCACTCATCTCCATCATGGCACTATGGCCGAGTGGTTAAGGCGAGAGATTCGAACCACAGATATCTCTTACGGTTTCCGTGCGCAGGTTCAAATCCTGCTGGTGTCGCTTTTTGTTTTACACTAATCCGAAGTATCTACAGGCCAGCGAGTTCTCTGACGAGACCCTGACTGTGAGGCTTTCTTAAACGGAAGGTGATTTCGCAACAATGGAAATTCTGAATGTTTAACGAGCTAAGAAAGTGAAATGCCCAGACTCTGACTCGGATCCTGATAATAATCAATACAGAGCAAGCATGGCCTCCGTCCCGAACGTGGATCAGCGAACAAAAATACTATTGGCATGATCAACCGTCGACTACTACGAGCAGAATCTCAGGATACACGGAGTTGAAAAATCACACTGGAGATGAAGAAGTTTGATTCCTCCTTCAATGGTACGATGGCAACCTCTTAAAAGCGCGTCTTCATCGAATATGTTCACTAATCACGGTTCTGGTAGTCGATCAAGCTTCAAGCCTCTCCTTCACACATGGAGACAGGGGGAGCACGACGGAAAGCTCCCCCAGGAGGTCCGGATCGTCATCGATCGATCATGCGGATAAGCAATCAAATAAGCACACACCGGTGCCGCCGCTCGAATGCGTGCCCCCCGCATATGACATACCATCGATACCAGAAGTGTGAACACATCAGCGCCTATCGATCTTCTTGGCCTTCTTGATCTCGTGGCGAAGCAGGGTGTGTTACAAAGGATGATGAAAGACAAGCTGAATAGAATAGATATCTGGTTGCAGTGTTGACTGTGGTACGACTGCATCAGACGCATATTCTGTGAGGTTCACAGCGTGCAGAATGAAGGTATATGACTGCCATTTCTGAACAGGTGCAGTGATGATATAATAACCGGAATGAGATCCATCAATATCTTAATTGTGAAGCACGTGAAAGGCAACAAGCATGTCGTTGTCGATGTGACCGGTGGTGACATCGCCATCGTGGACTCTATCATCAGAAGGTGAGAGGCACAGCTTTCGCCCAGCTGTAGTGTTAACTTACCCCTTGCAGCGCCGTCGCACGATCTGACTCAAATTTTTGGCTGTGACCGCCCACATGTATGACTGCTGTTGTATACGAACCCTTTAACTTATCTTCATATGTATGTACGCAATAAGTAAGAGTCAGATAAATAAACTGCTGCTGCATCGTAGTGCGTCTTCACAAGGTCATTATCCCCAAGTATTGTTGGTACTAGCTATGCTGGTCGGAGTTACATCGGAGTCGGGGACCTGGTGCACAGCACCGTTACGATATAAGGGTTATGGGCTGAAGTTCAACACTACTCACCTCACACTGGATCCACGACGTAACCTTATCCCAAAAGTACGCTCCTTTTCGACTTCAAATGCTATTGACCGTCAATCTCTCCGTCTGGGTTATCGTGATATGCCAGGGGTGATTCATGCAGCCAGAAAAGCGTATCCCGATGTCAGGAGGCGGCTGGCGTCAGCACAGACGATACAAGAACAACCGGCGCCGACGACGCAAGAGCAACCGGCACCAACAAGGACGATTCGAGGGCACGCGGATACAGTACACGCATCCACATTCTTCAAAGACGGCCGACGGGTCGTCACCGGTTCAAGTGATACAACCCTGCGAATTTGGGACGTAGAGAAAGGAGCATTGGTAGGAGGGCCATTCAAGGGACACGAGGGCTCGGTTCGATCAGTCGCCGTATCGCCAGACGACAGGCGAATTGCGAGTGGTGGAGTTGATAAAACCATCATCATCTGGGACGTCGAGAGCAAGCAGAAAGTATTTGATCCACTGGTGAAGCATACAGGCACGGTGTGGTCGGTGTGCTTCTCCCCCAACCGCATGAGACTCGCAAGCGGTTCGGATGATGGAACAGTTATCATATGGGATGCAAAAACTGGCGCTGTCCTCACAACACTTGACGGTCATGAATGGGTGTACAATGTTGCATTCAGCCCAGATGGCCTAAAATTAGCCGTCGGATCATGCCGTACCATCCGGGTTTGGCGGACCGATCATGCCAAGCGGTATGGTCCTCTCCAAATCAACACTGACCAAAATTACGTTGAAAGTGTTGTGTGGTCGCCTGATAGCCGGCAACTTGTCTCCGCATCATACGACAGAACAGTTAAGTTCTGGTCGTCGAATGGAGGCCGGATCGGTCAACCTTGCACCGGTCACACTAGCGCCATCAACTCGCTCGCCATCTCTTTTGATGGCTCCTTCATTGCCACTGCCTCGGATGACAACACTGTGCAACTGTGGAACACACAGACGCACCAGCAGATAGGACAGGCACTCTTACACACAGCTGCAGTTCACTGCATCGCAATCTCTCCCTTTGGAGATCTGCTTGTCAGTGGAGATCGCGAAGGGAAGGTGCTGGTCTGGTCCATAGAGAACACACTTTCTGCAGCATTCGGGTTGGATTCATCATGCGACTTCTACTTTGCGCGTTGCAGTAAGGGGAAGTTGGTGCGAAATCTCTATCCGGAGGCCCTGTCCGACGCGGAAAAGGTGCGGACTATATCCGTCATTGTTCTAGCAATTCTGCTGATACCGCCGATGCATAGGCCATTGAACTCAATCCCTTGTCTTATCACGGGTACGAAGCGAAGTATGCAGCACTTCGTGGCGTACAACGCTACGATGACGCAATCAAGGCCTTCAAAACCATGCTCTCCAAGTTGGATGATGCATCCGACCCACAGATACGATGTAAGCCCCGAACAATTCACGCGCCGAACTGAAGGTAACTTACTCTGTTTCCAGAGCTGCGTGATAAATATGCCAGTCCATCCGAAACAGAAGACGCTATCCGCAAAGCCCTTCATGCTCATTTCGAAAGTCCCCCATTTCGTCTACTCAACTCATTCACTGGGCGTTTGTCTGAACGAGAAGCACAGATAAATGCCTTCATCGAAAGCACAGAGTACAAGGAACTGTTGCATTCATCGATGACGCATGGGCCCCTCCGAATGAAGCACATCACAAAAGCGGTCGCGAAGTGCTTTGTCAGTCCATCCGAAGCAGAAGACGCTATCCGCAGAGCCCTTCATACTCATCTCGAAAGTGCCCCACTTCGTCTACTCAACACATTCACTGGGTGTTTATCTGAACGAGAAGCACAGATAGATGCCTTCATAGACAGCACAGAATACGAGGAACTGTTGCATTCATTGGTAGGGTATGGGCCCTTCCGAATGGAGCCCATCACAGAAGCGGTCGCGAAGTACTTTGGGTGGGTCATGTTGTCACATCGGTGGGAAAGGAAGGAGCCGTTGCTGCATGACATTGAGGACAAGATGGTATACGACTTGGATCCAGTTGGGACCGTGGTGAAGTTGCAGAAGTTTTGCGAACTCGCTCGTGATGCAGGCTATCGCTGGGCGTGGAGCGATACCTGCTGCATAGATCAGAGTAACAACGCCGAGGTCCAACGATCCGTCAACTCCATGTTCATATGGTATCGCAACTCAGCTCTCACGATTGTTTACCTGTCGGATGTTCCGCCATCGTCGAAGTCCGGCGCACTTGCCAACAGTGCTTGGAACACGCGAGGATGGACGGTTCAGGAATTTCTCGCTCCGAGAATCATTATCTTCTACCAAGCAAATTGGACACTCTACCTCAGTGACTGCTCTCCGAACCACAAGGAGTCTGTCACCATAATGAAGGAGTTGGAAGATTCGACAGGCATAGATGCACGGTCCCTTGTCGCTTTTCGTCCGGGGATGACAGGCGCGCGACAGAAATTGCAATGGGCGTCTAGCCGAGTCACCACATTCCAGGAAGACATCACGTATTCATTGTTTGGGATTTTTGGCATCCATCTACCAGTTATCTACAGGGAGACAAAACAAAATGCGCTAGGGCGGCTCTTGCAGGAGATCGTCGCTCAGTCGGGCGACATCACCGCCCTGGACTGGGTCGGAAAACCATCCGGTTTCAACAGCTGTCTCCCAGCTGACATCATCTCGTACAAACCTCCGCCATGCACGCCGCCGTCTCTGCCCGAAGATCAGATTCAGATGTCGGTATCGTTACTGCTAGATGCCACCGTAGTGAAGCTTGCTTCGACATTGTATAGCCGGCTTCACAACCTGAACGCTCCTCGTTTTGCGAACCGCAGGCTGACCCTGCATTGCATTGCCTTTCCTGTGACAGCAGTCAAACAGAGGCGTAGGCCTTCCCTGAAGACATGTCTCACTTATGACATCAAAGCAGACAGGCTTCAAAGTATCACAATCACCACAGAAGCAAAGCTGATTCAGTTCTCGCGGGCAAGGTCTACTCAGCAACCTTACTTACTCGTCCGTCCGTGGAATCGTTATGACCTTGAGGTGCCTAACCTTGCAGACGAGACGGAGAGCATAGATGAGATGGAGAGTGTAGATGATCGGTCGGAGGCTGAGTCTCCATCAGAAGATTCGTTCAGCGGGTCTTCTCGAGAGAATGAGCCGGCTGATTCGGAGTCTCACTCGCGAGCATTGAGGTTGCTCGTTCGCCTTGGACAGCCTTTCGGCGCACTTTTGCTAGCACAGCAGTGGGGTGGGGAGTACACGAGGATTGCTTCAGATCGCAGCATCATTGCACAAGTCAAGGACATGACTGCTGTTCATGACATGATGGACATCAGGATGCTAGAGATATTGTAGCTATATGCATTGCAAAGGACAGAGGTCTGACGCATTTTCATAGATACCTTATCAGTACCTGCATGGAACTCCTAGGACTTGGTGTCATATCTCATGACGACTCTTTTAGTTATAGGAGATCAGACAACCATGACTGCATGATCTAATTGTCACTGAGAGCACCAGCTGAGAAGGCGTTGTTTTTCTCTACCACCCCAATAGCAGTCATGATGTGTCCTTATCAATATTTGATAGGGTGTTCATGCGCACACAAAGCATTCGAAGTCCTGAATTGGACTAGGATCAAGGGCTATCGATCGGGGGCATAGCTGATTCATTGCAAGATGTCAAATTAAGTGGTGTTAGAAACGTCGAGATATGACCAAAGGCAAAAGCTATCTGCGACGTGATGTGAAATGTGTGTACTATGTCACAGTTGTTGACACCCTTGGCAGCACTTTTTAGTGCTTCTCATAGTCTATCAGACCCGGTTTTTCTGTAGGACACAATACGTCTCTGAGACATCCCTCTCCCAGGAGGGTCTCCCTCAATTCTTTAAGAGTCGCCAGAGTACCCTTGTAGCCCTCGTCAGAGGGTTGGTTCTGATTCTCCCAGATGATCCTGGAGAGCCTCCAGCACGTCATTGTAGGTCTTGCCACTGTGAACATAATTTAGAGCCTCTTGTGCTCCTCGCACATACATTGTGTTATATTTCCCATGTTTCTTACTCATACTTATGTTATGTTTGCTCCTCATGTTATGTTTTTTTGTTGTTCTAGTAGTTTTGTTTGTACTTTGTATTTATGCTATGAATGTATCCTAATAAAACATATCACACTCCGGTATCGTTATTCTTAAGATTCCAAGCGTTTTCAAACATGATCTGAAGTAAAAAAGAGCTGGTATTGGAGCTGGTATCTTGACATCATCAAAACAATGGGAAGTCACAACAACAGAATCAAGTAGATAGCAACATGAGTAGGGTATGCGAGGGACAGGACAAGTGTAGTAACAGGCGGACCATTGTAGCAAATTATCACTGCAAAAAGACAAAGCAAGCACGAGAAGATGAGCAAAAATGGCGACCAAAAAGTGACAAGTACAGACATATCAAAAATCGATTAAGATGAAGGAGAGTGCGGAGGGTTGGCTGGATCCCAACTAAATGCTTGTGGCACAGCATCACGACGAACATAATCCAAAGGTGGAGCATTGTGGCCATTGTCCATCCGTCTGGAATCCTGGTGACAAGGCCTGTCTTGGGGGTACCCACTGTCACGGTAACCTCCTCCATCAAATGCCCGCCACTCATCAAGGTCATTGCATTGGGGGTATCCCCTTTCATAAGCATAGTCTGGACCAAGTACTGGACTGTATCGGCTTGGGTATGTACGTTCGCGCTCACCATGAGCATAATGAGTGTCATGGTGCAACTCTGAGGCTGGAGGACCATCCCATGCGGTAAATTCACTGTCAGCAGGGGGATCATTGGGTCCATAATGGTCACGAGGTTGCGAACTAGTATAGCGGGAATTGCAAGGGTGGTAGAAGGCATCATGAGGGTGAAGAGCATCACGCTCGATCATGGAAGTATCTTCACATGGATGACGAACCTCATGATGGCGCACAGCGTTGTGCATGTACCATGGCTTGCGAGAGTGGCCGTGAAGAGGCTGACAAGGGTCACGTAAAGTGTCACAAAGGTCATGACGAAAAGTGTCTCGAGGGTTGTGGAGAGCCTCATGATGAGGCTTGTGGGGCATGTGAAGAGGGTTGTTGTGAGGGTCAGGAATAACCTCACAATGAGGTTCCTGTGGGTGGCGTAGAGGGTCTCTCTGGACACCCTCATGAGGGTCATGATGAGCTTGCTGTAGGTCTTGTGGAGGGTCATGGGGGTCGTGAGAGCTGTCAACGGCATTGCGAGGGTCCTCCTCGATGGGATTGGTGATTTGAACCTGTTCCTGCTGATCTCCCACCGGCTTGTCCTTGTGCATTACCTCAGGTGAGTCTTCCTGTAAAGGTTCTGCAGGGGCATTGGCTAAACCAGGGGAGATAGCGCTCTTCACAGCTGTAACGTTCGTCTTCTTGCCCTCATCAACTTCGGATTCATCTGAGTGGCTGTATGCCATGCGAAGAGCATGCTTTATTTTGCCCTTGGATTCCTTGGTGATTGGGCGTGGTCTGACATGTTCTACTAAAGGGTAGATAGACAGTAGACCATTAGTTATCTTGTAAGAACATTAGGTTGAAAAAAGCTTACCCTTGATGTGCTCGTTAACTCGTCCAGGTTCTGGTGATGCCACCACACTCAATGACCCCACCGTCAATGGGAACAGAGGACCACCCTTCGTTGGAGAAGTTGTTGAGGTCGGCAAGGGAGGCTTTGTCCGTGCCCCTTTCTTCTCCACTTTTGAAGTATCAGTCTTCTCCTCGGATGGAGCTAGCTTCTTTGACGCATGCAATGTGTTCGCAGACTTCAGTTTCCTCTTCTTCCCGCATGCTTCTTCATACTCAGTATCAGGCTCTTCAGCAGTGTTATCTTCAGCTGAAGTAAGTTTGATCACCTCGCTCCATGCTGCAGTTGGTTGTGGCTTTGGAATGACTTTGAATGGGCGTGAGGGTGGGGGTGGTCATGCAACGACTTTGAAAGGGTGTGAGGGTGGTAGTGGTGGTGCAACAACTTCTACTTGCATGGTAGGTTTTCGGGTTTTCAGAGCAGCGGGTACTACTGGACGATCGTTGTCTGAATTGTCATTGTCAGCAGAGGGTGGTGGAGAGGCCCTTGGTGCTTTGTCGGCCTGCTTGACTTTGGTAGCTGCATTGCTGGGCTTGAGACGAGCTGGGCCATGGTGATTGGTGCTGCCCTTAGCAAACAGTCATCGAGCACCAGCATGTGGCCAGTCAGATGGAGGCGCTATGCCTGTGATGACTGGCCTCTCAGAGGCTATTACAGCCGCTGAAAATGACGTTAAAATCAGAAAGTCCATGGCATAACATAATCCAAACTTACCTCAATGCGTCTTGTCAACCTTGACGACATGCATGGTTCCTTCCTTCAACGCATCCACGAGTACCACAATTTCCTTCTGTGTCAGCGCCCTGATGCCTTTGTTCCTCGAGTTTTCATTGTGAGCTTCACCAGGCAAGAGACACTTGTGAGCAGGATAGCCTCTGATGCCGAGATTGGCGTCAGCGAGGGTGCTTGGCATGCTCTTCCAAGGAAAATTTTTGTCCCAGGTGCACTTGCCCCCAAGTTGGGCTATTGTAATTTAGGGTTAGATGGATAAAGAGAGTAGCGATGTTCTAACATACCGACTTGTTTGATAAGTTCGAGCTTGACCCATTTCAAACCTTCATCCCATCCCTCAGGAGCCTGAGACTGATCACGATCATCGTTTATGGTCGAGTTTGAGGTTTGAGGTTCATTACAGGTGCTGTCATTGAATGCTTCATCCACCGCAGCCAAGGATGAGCCATTACTGTTTGAACATAAGTCGTAGCATAAATGTAGCAGATTTTTACACTTACTATACGTGTGCCTTGAGATGCCCGATGATGGCGTCATCACTGGCACGGCATTGTGTTTCCCAAAACTATATCTTGCTAAGTATATATCAGAATTTAGATTACAAAAACCTTACCCCTGCAGCACCTGGTGTACTATATGAGTGGCCAAGTGATCCGTCTTCATTGACCACTTTACCACAGAGGACAATGGCTGCTTCAAAGCCAGATTTGACGGAGGCTGAGTCAAGCTATGATAACAACATGAGGTGATGACAAAAGTTCAAGTGAGAAAACGTACGATCTGGATTACTCTTTGATAATGTTTCTGGAAGCTCTGCACATGCTGAGCTATTGTTTGAGAAGATGATCCAAGGAGTGACGCCTCCTCATGCATTGAGAGGAGGTCTTGGTAAGAATCTGGATAGGCCTCCTTAAATTTGTCGTAACACCGCGTGTGCATGGATGGACCTGTAAGGGATATAAACCTTCTGGATAATGAAATGTAATATAGTACTTACTAGGTGTACCACCTCCAGCTTGGACCTCTCTGCCAATGCATGAAAGCTCCATCTTCATATGCTCTTTGAAATAGCTGCTGTACAGGTTCCAATAATTAGTACCGTTCACGTTGCGTCCGTGACTCTTCAAGAACTTGTTGATCAATTGTGAAATGGGGAATGTAGTAGACCCAGAGAGATCAAGAAAGCAGTGCTTGACTGCAGCAAACCCAACATCCAATGCTGCATTCAACTCTGCAGACCTGCATCCAGTAACCGAATGTCCCTCTTGATGGGTCACTGGCTCGTGCTCTTCAGGAAAGTGTTCATGGGAGGCGGTAGCGGAAGGATAGTCTCCTAAGTCCATCAATGAACTGGAATCACTCAGGGATACACAAATGGTATTTGTTGAGGTGGTAATGTTAGTCTGGCTGCCAACATCCTTGCATGGCATTGGTGGAATGACGTTTGTTGCTGGAAGGGGAGGTGCATGATCTCGAGGCGATGATGGAATTGGCCTAAGGATGAATGGTGAGACTTTGCTGGAAAAATCCTGCACAAATTCCGGAGGTTGGCCTGTAGGATGAGGCTCTAGGGAGCATCCATGAGAGGCCATTTGTTGACTCAATGAACCCACAGGAAAATTAAAACTTGATGGAGGTGCTAGGCGGTCCATGTCCTGTGCGATGAGGTGATGTTGCGAGCCTCCAGGTAGAAAAGACTCAGCCCCCATCATACCAAAGGCTTCGGAGGAGCTAGGATCAATCCACGTGGCTTGCTGGTTCATAGAACCATAAAAAAGATCCTGGAGCTGTGCAGGAGCCTGGGGGGTAGGAAATGGTGAGGCATTTCGACTACTAGCCATGTGGACATTTAGCGATGACATTTCGCTTGTCGAAGCACCGTCTGGCACCACATGGGTGAAATCCATTGCACCAGAGTGTGCAGATATGGGATCTTGATAGGCCTGACGACGAATAGAGGCACCTTTGACAAGGCCACCATCCCGCACTGTTGCCTTGAGCTTACTCCTGAGTCGCAAAGGAGTAAGCTCAACAGGTGGCGTTGTGCATCGACCACCACCACCAAACTGCTCTTGCATGTAATTGAAGGTATCAGAGGATGGGCCCATGTAGATTGGCTGAGGAGATGATGGGTCGTCGGGGGTGTTTTGGGTCATGGGCGGTTTGAACAAAATACTAGAGTAAATCAGATGGTGATTTGTCAAGGGCGCAAAAAAAAATACCAGAGCATTGATACTTACGAGCCTATTTGAAAGTCCCTGAGTGCGACAGTGATTTTTAGTTTCATTTGAACTAAAACAGTTAGAATAGTGTGTTAGGACGGAAGTTAAATAAACGTACAAGACATTTGATGAATTTGTTCGGATAGAATCTGGACATACAAACTCATAAGAGTTCAAGTGAGGGTTTTAGGAGGCTTGAGAGGCTCGAGAGGCTAACAAGAGGGTTCAGAACGAGGCAAATAAGGATAATATCAAACATGAGGATTGAAATACAAATGACTTACTTTGCAGTCAAATATTCAAGCTGGCAGTTCCATTGTGTTGTTCGTAGAGGCTCCTGTGATGCATCAAGTATCCCATGGAGGCCTGAGAGGCTACAGAGAGGCTGTGAAATGAATATTGTGTTGATTTAAGATAACCACAAAGTCACTTCTACTCAGTTTGAATCAAATGAGATCTGATACCGCATGTCAGAAATTAAAGTACAATTTCTAAAATATTGGTTGTACTAACAGACGTTGACTGTCTACTTTGAAATATTAAGATTCGATTATTTGCTCGTCTGAGATGCTTGGCAGGCCGACGATTGTTCTCGCTACTATGTGACCCCTTATCCATAGTGATACTGTCATCAGTGGAATCGTTGACATATTCAGAGGAGGACGCAGGCTGGTCAACTACACTGATTGGTGGGATAAGATCTTTGGTGAGAATGACAGATGGTGGTATTGCTTTAGAAGCTGGCTGGGGTGGTGGGCGCCGAGATATTTCTACAAAGAAATGAACATGATGACAAGTAGGAGATGGAGCAGGACAAGTAGGAGATGGAGCAGGACAAGTAGGAAATGGAGCAGGACAAGTAGGAGATGGAGCAGGACAAGTAGGACGCACAGCAGGAGGTGCAGGAGATGTAGAAGGAGGTGTAGAAGGAGGTGTAGAAGGAGGTGTAGAAGGAGGGGAGGCAAGACGGTGAAGCCCCTTTTGGTCAATGCTACCATCGGCGAACGCACATTGCCTGCAGGAGTAGATTGAGCGATACAAGGGTGCTTCTCCAATGATAATTGGGTCTTTGGACTTCATGAGGCGTCTGCGAGCAGCACCAGTTGTGATGGCTCGAATGGTGAGGGTGCCTGTCTTGAGAGCATCGACAAGATTGGCACGATGAGTGAGGGTCAAATCACTGATGCCTTTGGTCCGAGTGAGCGTAGGTCGCATCTCACCAGGCATCAAAGTCTCGTCGGGGTAGTTCATGAGACAGCATCCAAGCCGAGCCAGTTCTTTGGGTAGGGTTTTCCAGGGGAAGTCAGTTTGGGTACGCCCATGCAGGACACCGCCAACAGATGCTAAAATCAAGTTAAGATTAATGGAAAAGGGAGGTGACAAAACTTACCAACAAGTGCCGTTATACCACCCATAATACAAGGAATACCATTGAGGGTCTTCCATCCGTCATCGACTTGGAGACTTGCGGGGACCTCACTATCTCCTGGGTCCTCTGTCGACACAGCCGCATCCACAAGCTAGAAGTAATCAGCAGAATCTGGATATGAAACTGACTGGGAGACTTACGAGGTGAGTAATGGTAAAGGAGTGAGCATCCGTCTGCGTGGGCAACGTCAACAAGGGACGAGGACTTGGATATTGTTGCAGTCATCTTGAAACAGAAGGTACTAAGTTCATCAATAACATGCAAAAAGAGACCATGGAAAATTTTGGACAATAAATAATTACAGTAAGTTTGAAGAATTCGAAGCCATGAGTTTGAACTTCGAGGATAGCGCGGCCCAAAAAACTGACTTACCAAAGGTGGTAAATGGGCACAGAATAGTAAATCAAGTGCCCAAGAGGGTTGCATGTTTGCCTTGGGCTCATAGAGGCTACTGGGGGGCTCCTTCAAGGCTCCTGCAGGGTGAAATGGCATTGGTGAGCCAATGATATTGAAAATACAAATCGCCCTGAGTTGTGAAGACAAATACACAGGCATTCACTGCCAGCCAAGCTGTCTGAACTGGCATCATCAACTCTGATGGTACGCCCCATCATACTAATATAAAAATAAAGGCAGGAACTCCATGTTTGATGGCCATATTGCATTCTGACAAGTAACAAGACAGTATCACAATATGAACTTAAGATCAACTTTACTATTTACACACTTTTGATCATTCGTCCACTTGCGAGTCTCTATGGGTCGCAAAGCTAAGTACTTTACATTCCAAGAGAAAACGGAAGCTGCACGTCGACACAAAGCATTGTATGCTCGGTCAGAACGGTAAGTATTTTACAGTCATTTGTGGTTTTGTTTTCGTTATTCATATTTTTCAGGGGGAAAATTGTTCGACAAGCTCAAGAATGCTCGTGCTTACGCCAAAACATCATGGTCGACATGGGCCTCATACAATATCGAGGATCTGCATGATCTTCAAGCGTCTTCTCTATTCCAATGTTTCGACCTTCTCCCTTCTGATTCTCATCTCTTTCACCAATCCCTCGCCGGATCCAACTTGATCGATGAATCCGATCTCTTGCAGTGGGACAAAGCCCCTCCTTACGACCTTCCAACTCCACCTGACTCGCCAGAGGAAGACTGATTCATGCAGACCCTCGTGGATGTGATGCACGGCCGTCACTTGCACGCAGAAAGGGAATCGTGCACCCGCCGCACAGCCATGTATAACATGGGTCAAATCTCTGAGGTTCTGGAGGAGATTCGAGAGGCATGTCAGAGGTTAGTTACAGGTTGGGATGAGCTTCATGCTTGTGTCACCAACTTGCAGGCATGCACAAGACACAAGATCATGGCTGAATGCTACTGCCAGTGGGTAGCCATGAAGGGATCATGATTTATCAAACGGAGAAGGACTCGCTAATTGCTGGAAGAAATCCATATGTCTAGACATGCACACTAGAATACTGGGATAGAAAGTAACACGATCATCGTAGATAATATCGAAGATATCACTCCATATCACTCCTTCTTGGGAGTGTGTACAGTTGTCGTCCCACGGTAGGACAGCACATGATTGTTGCTATATACCCATACCGCCACAATCATATACCATATAGTACTGATAGAGGTTTGAGCTGCGTGAATTGTCAATGGAGGGCTTAGATGCTGAGACATGTCGTTGAACTTACAGTCAATGGGCGAGCTACCCATCCATCCAGATCAATATGAACA